>JAHDVE020006670.1:0-60553 GCA_022606495.2 Halesus radiatus
AGTAAACGTAGGATATCAACGTCTTGTAGTAGAAGATCAATCACCGGTGATGCAATGCTACCAATGCCTGGGTTTGGGTCACACCCAACGTTTTTGTACAGAGAAGATAACTTGCTTTCACTGTGGAGAAAGTCATAAATATGACACATGTCCCAACAAGGCGAAAGAACCAACGTGCTCAAATTGCACCGGAGTTTCAAGAACCCACCGGGCAACAAATCCAGATTGCCCACTCTGGAAGCTGATGGATGAGCGCTTCAGAGAAAGGATAGACTACGTGGGACACTGCTAAAGGCAACTTCAAGGAAAAAAAATTTTTCAATATACAAGAATACATCACTAAAAGCTCCTGTATGCGTATTATGTACATGAATGCTAGAAGCATTAGAAACAAAATTGACGAAATTGAAGAAACTCTAAAAAACATTTCAGAAACAGTTCATATTCTCGTAATCACGGAAACCTGGCTACGTAAAGGAGAGGAAACTTTTTTCAATATTGCCGACTACTCTGGAAATTTTGCTTCCCGTGAGATGGACAGAGGACGAGGAGTCGCCATTTACATGCATAATACACTCGACAATAAAAAAATCGAAGAATGCGGCAGTGAAAATACCTTTCTAGGAATTAGGATTACGGCAAAATATATTAAACCTCTAAATCTGTATGTTTTTTACCGTAAGCCGAACTCAAATATAACAGACTTCTTTGACTCTTTAGAAATAATATTAAATAAAAACAAACAAGACACATTACTTATTGGAGATTTCAATATCGATATTTCAAAAGACACTGATATTGCAAGGAAATATATTCACACCTTGAAATCGTATAACTTTTATGTATGTAACACAATATTTCCCACAAGAGTAACTAACAACACCAGCTCGCTAATAGACCACATAATTACAAATAGGACAAATAGTTCCGGAAAAATCTCAAATATTGATGATCCCCTTAGTGACCATAATATACTTATATTGGATTATGAAAATTCCCTAAAAACCTCCCCAATAACAGATCCGCAAGAAACCTATCAAATGCTTACAAAATAAATTATCCAAAATTAAATAACACACTTAAAACTTGTAAATTTACCCATTCGTCTGACGATGTAAACAAAAATTATAATAACTTCGCTGACTATCTCCAAAATGTTATGAATTCGTGTAAAACAAAACTAAAAACTAATATAGGAGACAAAAGACCTAACAATACTCCATGGTTTGATGCAGAACTTGATAGGCTGATTAAAAAACGAAATAGCATATTTAAACTTTGGAAACGAAATCAAGGAAGTATTCCTTTGACAACAGAAAAAATAAAGCTCGTAATACTGTCACCAACTATAGAAGATATATTAAAACTAAGTATTATACGAATTTGCTCAATGAAAACATGAATAAGCCACAACGAACATGGAAAACAATTAACTCCATTATATCAAATAGCTCCCGAAACCCAACAATAGCTTGTAAATTGCTAGTCATAAATGACGAAGAAGTAAAAGAACCAAAGGATATTGCAACCGCTTTCAACACATATTTTCTCTCAGTTGGGGAGAGTCTCGCATCAGTCATAAAAACTTCAAAAACTGATTTAAATACCATCTACACGGCACCTCAAGCAAAACAATCTTTTTAACATGATCAGGACAAATAAAACAGAAATCTTACGGATCATATCCAACCTCAAATCTAAAGCGGCAGCTGGTTCCGATGGTATAACCTCTCTCCTTCTCAAAAACTGCAAGGAGGAACTGGTGGATGACCTCATATTCTTAATAAATCTCTCTCTGTCAAAAGGTATCTTTCCAGACAAACTAAAAGTTGCAAAAATTATTCCTATACATAAAGACGAATGTAAAAAAAAATGTCCAAAATTATCGTCCAATCTCTATACTTCCAGCTATCTCCAAAATTTTTGAATGTGTCATCAAAGAAAGACTATTGAAATATCTCGAACAAAACAAAATTCTCACCTCAAAACAATACGGTTTCAGACGACGATCTAACACTAAATGTGCAGCTTTCGATTTCATATCAAATCTGCAAAAACATATTGACCATGGAGATTTTACAGCGGCAATATTTATTGATCTAAAGAAGGCGTTTGACACGGTGGACCATAACGTATTGATCGAAAAACTGAAACATTTGGGTATTGTTGGTACTCCTCTGGAACTTTTCAGATCTTACCTATCAAATCGCTTTTCGGCAGTAGAACTGGGTGGAGAAATGAGTGAATTGGGTGAAATAACATGTGGAGTGCCACAGGGATCAATTCTTGGACCGTTGCTATTTCTAATATATGGTAATGACATAACAAAGTGGGGCATTAAAGGAACTCTTCAACTTTATGCGGACGATACTGTAATTTTTTATAACAAAAAAACCTAGCGGAACTCGAAATGGAAATGAATGCCGATGTTTCCCATCTCACAACCTGGTTGAGAATAAATAAACTGACCCATAACGTAAAAAAAACGCATTATTTACTATTCGGCAACAAGAAAAATTCCAGCCTCGATATCAAAATTGGTGACAACTGCCTCGAAAAGAAAACGACAACAAAATATTTGGGCCTTATAGTAGATTCTCAACTCTCGTGGGATCTCCACATAAATCATGTAAAGGAGAAAATTACCCCCCATAACTGGTGTGCTATATAGACTTCAAGGATTACTACCCATTCCGTTACTAACTGCAGTATATTACGCCATGGTATATTCACACATTTCCTATCTCTGCTGTATCTGGGGCTTTGCCTCGAAGAAATTGATTGCTGATCTGCAGGTGGTTCAAAACCGAGCCCTCAGAAATGTTTTTGGACTTCCATGGGACACTCATGTCAGGGACATCTACTCAGTTTCAGGTATCCTTCCAATCACGATCCTTCCTAAGTATGAAATCACCAGCACCATCCTACAAATTACTCAACAATCAACTCACACTAACGTCAAGCCACTTTACAATCAAGACATCCACAACCACAATACTCGAAATAACAATAAAATCCGCATTCCTCAAACACACACTACAAAATATGGAATAAAATCTTTAAACTACATTGCCTACACACTTTATAATTCGCTTCCAGATATGTACAAAACCATCCAGAAAAATAAAAAATCCCAAAATGATGGTATAAAGGAATACTTTTTAAGGATATTTAAAAATGAAAATCAGTAAATCCATATTTGTATATTTTGTTGTTCCCTTATATGTTTTCTCTTGTGTGTTGTTCTATTTAACTTGGCCTTATAAAATTATTTCTGTCTGTATGTGAAAATTCTATTTTTGATATTTTGCTGTCAATGTAAAATTGTATGTACTATCTCCTACTTATGTATTGTAAATTCCTCCCGTCCTAAAATGAGTTTTGAAACTCATCGGGATTGCTTTAGCAAGAAATAAATATATAAAAAAAAAAAAATAAAATAAAATAAAAAAAAATCGAGAAAATAACAACTAACAAAAAGTAAATTTATAGTAGTCGTTATTATTTAAAAAAAATATTAATAATATTTTAAAAATAGTTGATAATGTGAAAATAAATTTAAGAGATACATATTTAAAAATAAATTATTAATATTTGATTGACGATAGTTGCCGATTCATTTTGCGGCTTAAGTATATGAAGTAAAACATTTTTATTATTTTTATAAACAATAATTATTAATCTAAAACACTCATCCAAATTGAAAAAACCTTCCGAGCAAAGATAATATTTATGACTTTCTCCACAGTGAAAGCAAGTTATCTTCTCTGTACAAAAACGTTGGGTGTGACCAAAACCCAGGCATTGGTAGCATTGCATCACCGGTGATTGATCTTCTACTACAAGACGTTGATATCCTACGTTTACTCGTCCAGCATTTATCAAATTTCTATTAATAATAAAAATAATTTATTTTTAATATAAATGTATTAATTAATATTTTATAAGTTTTTTTTCAACAAATTTTACATTTTTAAATAATTACTTATCTACTTTCATGACTTATTGTTAATTTTTGTTTACATCTGTAATTTGTCTATTCTTACATTTTTATTTTCTATGTCATCATTTGTCTGTACTTATCATTATTTTTAGTATACTGTGCATCCTGATGAGGTTGATATTTATATATTAAACAGTGGCGTAAACAAAATACTTCACATTAATTAAATTACGATTGACAAATTTGATGATATAGTGATAAAGTGTATATGATATTATATAACGTATGCATGGAGAAATAGTTAAACAGTGACAAGCCAGTGAATGGAAGAAGGAGGCGTAGTCTTTCCAAGGCATGTTGTTTAGTCTGTTCAGGAGTCAGAAGTTTAGAAGAGTATGTTTGAGAAGATGTAAGGACGTGGAAGAAATAGAAAACACACAAATGTTAGTTAGCCGACGATTTGCAGAGCAAACTTTATTGCTAAAATGATATCAAAGCAGAAATTATTTTCGGAAGGATTTTCAATTTGGATGAGTGTTTTAGATTAATAATTATTGTTTATAAAAATAATAATTGTTACCCTTTGCGCTATGCACAAAAATCTTGTCTTAAGTTTTTAAGAACTTTAGTTTATCAATTAATAAATATTTGACAAGTCAAAGCAATTTTCACCAATAAAATGTAGACATAATTTGTCTCGACGCCATCTATTTGAGGGATTTAGCCGTTACAAGCCTCTCTCATATTAATAAAGTTGGTTGTTTACAGGTGAAAATATAATAAAAACAGTAATTATTAAAAAAAAAAAAATGGAACACTAGTATATATTGATTAACTTGGCGGGTTTGCGATAAGCCGACGTAGCTCAACGGTAGAGCATCTAACCGGACATTAGAAGGGTGCGGGTTCGAGTCCTGCCGGCGACATTTATCTTTGCTCGGAAGGTTTTTTTCAATTTGGATGAGTGTTTTAGATTAATAATTATTGTTTATAAAAATAATAATTGTTACCCTTTGCGCTATGCACAAAAATCTTGTCTTAAGTTTTTAAGAACTTTAGTTTATCAATTAATAAATAATAATAATAATTGGATTACTTCTATAGCGCCGTTTTCGTGGGAAAATCACCTCAAGGGCAAAAGTAGTCAGAGTATTCACAGTCCTTACTAGGGTTTCTTGTTCTGAGGCGGCCTGAATTTTTTTTGTACTAAGTATCCAGTTGTCTTAAATTTTCTTTATAATTAGTTAACAAGAATAATTTTGTTTTCACCACTTTTAAAAAAATATAAATATCAAACTAACTAACCATCACGCCGTTTCATAACACTAAAAATAATGACAAGTACAGACAAATGATAAAATAGAAAAGATAAGGAAAACTTTGCTTTCGAAACATGTTGATATTTATATATTAGAAATGTGGTGTAAGCAAAGTAATTATTTTTAATTCATATATTTAAAAAAAATTATTACTTGCATGAAAAGCTCGTTGGATAGTTTTTGGAATGTTTTTTATTAATAAATTTATTTATTTTTATTTATTTGAAACACACATTGTTAAACAATCAAATCTAAGAAAATTTTGACTGCCCAACTGCGAACAAATCCCGTTTTAGAGCAGTCAAATTGACAAGTTTAGCTCATATTAAGTGTCATTATACAAAATAGAATCGAGAACAGCTAGTATTGACACAGAATGGCAATATGATACATCTAGAAAAAGGTGCTATTATCAAGTATAAAGAGATGTAAAGAGGAGTACAGAAAAAAACATATTAAATATATTTCGTTCAGAAAGTACGAAAAGCAACTTTAGTGAATTTTTTACGACCACATGCTGGTCCTTTTTCCATTCCTTGGTTAGGGCTTTCACTCCAGTTAAGATCCCCTCCCAAAGAGCACAAACAATGCAACACAAATCTAGTCAAATTTGAAGTATTATTATTTAAAAATAATATTAATTTCCATTGTTTACAAATACATAAGATTAAATAAACTTTTTTTTAGCTTTTTGTTTAACACATAATTTATTATTTTAGAATAATAAGTTTATTGTAATCTGTTTAATTACATTATAATACTTTGTTAAAATTATTTTTTGTTAGAGAAACATTAACTGATTTGCTTAGCATGTAATGAAAAGTCGATAATTTTTAGCAAAAGAAACGGCGTAAATATCTTCGAAGCATGAATTCCGTAACTTAATTTTAACCGTGACAGTAGATTCGTTGATTTTGGATTTTAAAAACATGAGCATGACAAAATTCAAGGCTCTTTGATGTACCGTCACATAGCATCTCTTCTATTACTAGTTTCGCGTTCTCCCGTGTCAAAACTAAACTGATCCTTGACCCCCTCGGATCTAGGATGATATACCCGGAACAAAAGTGTAACCTAATTGGCCAGTTCTTGGCACTGGGGTGAAGCTGCTATTCATCCGCTGAGAGGAGGGGGGAGTATTTGACTCACCAGTCACTGGGCACTGTGCACTCATATACATTACAAGTTGTAGTCTTAAGTCGGTAGGAAGAGCTAACATGCAAAAATCTGGCGCCATTTCAAGTGCTTTTGGCTGATTGTGGCCACTTGTTGAGCAATCGGTGCCACAGAAAAACATTATTGTAAATCAACTCACTTATTTTGACTGGAGATTCCTACTGATATTCGGTTTTCAGTCAAATTATTAGATTTTGACAATAATGTTATGAATACTACCAGTGGTGTAGCGGCACACCTCCTGTTCGTCATTAAATCGCCGTCGCACAATTAAAACGATATTTGCTTATGTCTTTTTTGGGTTTTAAAAATCATAAGAAGTTTAGTCTTTCTCAAATATCATTAACTAATTTTTAAAAAGCGTTTGTAGTGGTTTTTTCGCTCCCCGTTTTTACGGCAGAAATCCAGATCCTAGTGATCACGAAGCTAAATATGTAAAAATAATTTACAGATTTACGTAACGTGTTCAGTTGAGGTGTCGCTATTGTAGATATGGTTCAATAAATAGATCAGCGACAGAACAGAACACCTTTGAAAAGTAACATATAGTCTTAAAAGTAATGACAAAAAACAATCATCTAACCTAACCTAACCCAGAATCAGTTTTTTAAATCACTTTTTATTACTCCAAAAAGTGTTATTTTTTATGACTGTTCTGTATGGTAGGGTTACTGTAAAGATAGTGGATACGCAAAAATAATTAAATTCGTCCATTACTTCCTCTTTTGGTCAATGAAACAGATAAGATTGAAGGTATGTGTAGGACAGATTGATTTAATAATAGTAAGGTCGTCATTTTCATCCGGTTTCATTTCTTACATATCTTCAGACTTGTACAATTAATGCTTAAACTATGATGTATACTCAATTTTGGGTATCAGGTGTAACAAAACATGATTTTAATAGTTAGTATTATTCACTATTATTACGGCATGATTTTACGAAACGTGACTTATATGGTACTTTTGAATTTATTAACAATATTACTTTATATATAAATCTGGTTTCATAAATGATTTTGAATATGGGTTAAAGTTGCTTTTATTGTATTTAAGATGATTTTATATTGTTTATATAATTTTTATAGAAAATTACATAAATTTATTTTACTGTAAATTTGATTGAACTTTTGCAGTAAATCAATCTACATATACCTAAACGAACGATTAGACAAACATTAACATTATACATATGTATATCCCATTTCAACTTTGTTTTACATTCCCCAACACAACCTTTACAGTGCTGGTAACAAATATTTAAATGATATGAATGAATTTGATATAAGTTTTAATTTAGTTTAACAGTTTAGTTTTAAGTTTTAGTTTGACGGCCTCCATGGTCGAGGGGTAAGGCTCTCGACTACGAATCGGAAGGTCGCGGGTTCAAATCCCGGCGTGCGCAAGTAAATTTTATTTAATTAATTTGTGTTGTTTCACAATTAATTAATTTAAAAATAATATATAGTATATTTGCGCACGTTCCAGAGTGGAAGATACTCTCAATATCGCCCTGGTGAAAGACCACCATTCAGAATTGAAGCGTTGCTTTTAGCCGTGTTTGTTGACCAGATCTGAATAGCCAGGTATTTCCCCACCTTCCTCTTCCCTTCTCCTTCCCCTCCCCAATGCCTTCAGCCTCACAACATTCCCCAATTAGGAATGCCATAGTTTCACTGGCTCCAGACGGTTGGGAGCAGTTGGGACTTTTGTGCGGTATTCATATAAAAAAAAAAAAAAAAAAACAGTACACAACAGTACAAATCGCAAGTGCGCCCTACTGCAGAATTTGGCAGCCACCTCTGGTCGGGAACCCCAAAATATCTGAAAAAAAAACCCTTGACTCTGTGCAGAAACGGGCGGTCCGTTTGATAAATTTGCCTATCTTAATAAACGTAATGCAATCTTTAGAACACGGACGTTAGGTGGGAATATTGTCCTTGTTCTACTGGTATTTTAATGGAAGATGCTCTGAGGAACTAGCGTCATTGATCCCTTCGGCACCGGTGCATAGTCGGGAAACATAACAAACGCTCGCCCAACATTTTCACTCGGTTGGCATTTGTCACATGAGAACGAGTCGCTTCTATGACTCGCTCTTGTATTCAACAGCTCAGCTGTGGAATGATTTGCCGACCTTTGTGTTTCATTCCTCCTACAACATGGGTATCTTCAAGACCCTAGTTCACTTCTTCCAATCCTCCACACAGCATCCCCAAGATGATATAGGCCGTATGAACAAGCAATTCTTACCCCTAGTTCATACATCATTGTTAAGTACAAAAAAATCAATATATTAAAACTCAAATTCTAACACCTGTTTTTCAGAAAGTTCGATGTTGACCCCCGTTCTCCCAAATCTCGCTCTGAACTGGGTCCATTACCGCATGAACCGCAATAATAATTGACGCCCGGAGCTCATTTGTTTATCAACATTTTCGAAGCAATCGAATTTGATTGTCTTTTTCATACGATTCACACTTTAGTAAAATAGAAATTTGCTTGGACTTTTAATTTGACTTAGTTTGAGCTTCGATCTTAAAAATATTGTTCATAAATTGTAAAATAACACTTTTACATTGTAAACAAAATGTTCTTATGTCAAACTAATTCTATTGTAGCTATATTTTTAATCAATAAGTCGCTAATATTTTCCCTGTAATTAAGGGATTCGACCACAAGCTATATAGTGAATCTACAGTGGATGGCCATCACATAAAAACCATAATTTTTTTTAAACCAAAAGTTTTAATTTTACATTTGAGTATTTTGGAATAATCTTTTATTTTATGATGATTCCGTTCTATTCTAAGGGAAGCCTTTTAAAAAATATACATATTGGTTGACAATTCTGGCAAGCAAGATCTAATATAAGAGATTATCATAATCTAACACCATGGCTAAAAGTTGCCAGCATCAATAAGAACACTAATAGCAATCACACCGTATTGAACTTGTTGTTGCCAAAAAAGGCTGTTTCACCAAATATTAATTCGATTTTTTATAATACTGATTGTGTGACATGTTGTGATTTTTTTTGTTTTATCTTGATTAAAGAATAATGTTTTAATTAAAACATGAGCTTTAAATTGCACTGTCTTTATTAAATTTGCTTGAAAAAGTATCCTACTTCAATCATTTAAAAAAAAATTCACTTCTTATGTGATGCCCACTCACTGATACTTCTCCATATAGACTCGAAACAAATTACAACGTTTTATTTCAAATCAACGTATTTGAATTGATATTAAAAAGTGATTAAGTAAATACCTTCCTACTCATATTGTTAAATTATTTTATTAGTTCTTTCTGCAGGCCATTAAAAAAAAAGTAATAAAATAATTGATATTGAACACCATAATTTCCTTAGCACAGTTCCATTGTTTGCATAAAGCATTTTTACAGAATTTTATGTATGCATATATACAGGGTCTGTCGCAAAAGCATCGAGAAAAAAATTCCTGACTGCGCTAGAAGGGGTAGCGAGATGCGCCGACTAGTGGGGATGGTAGGGAGAAGTTGCAGCTACCAAACGCGCTGCTGCTTAATCCTCTCCGAGCAACGGTAGAGCTAGCACAGTGATCCGCGCAAAGTGTGTTTTGTCGTTGCGTCGGAAATCAAGATGCAACATTTGCCGGAGCAGCGGGCACCCATCAAATTCTGCGTTCGGCTGAAAAAAACCGGTATCGAGACACTGGCCATGATTCGTGAAGCCTTCGGAGATAGGTCCATGTCAGAGGCAAGAGTTTACGAGTGGCACAAACAATTCCAAAACGGCCGGGAATCAATTGAAGACGATGTGCGAGTTGGACGACCATCAACTTCAAAAACTGATGACAACGTCACAAAAATGAGGGAAATGTTACAATCTGATCGTCGTCTCGGTGTCCGCTTAATAGCGGAGAAGTGCAACATGACAAAGAAACGGTTGCGCGAAAAGATTCGCCGCGTTCGAAAGGACATCGCTAACACCTGGATTTTGCATCACGACAATGCCCCCTCACACTCAGCTCTCGTCGTCCAGGAGTTCCTCGCCAAGCAAGGCGTGGCGACACTGCCGCAACAGCCGTACAGTCCCGACTCTCTTTTGTTCCCTCGCATCAAGCGAAGCCTAAATGGACGCCATTTTGAGACGTTGAATGGGGTGAAAACCGCTTCGACGCAGTGCCTTAAGGGGGTTCCGTCTTCTGCCTTCCAGGGTGCCTTCCAAAACTGGAAGAAACGGTACAAACAGTGTATTGACGCCCAAGGGGCGTATTTTGAAGAATATTAAGTGTTTGTACGTTTATTGGCAATAAGTTGTCTGAAAAAAAAAATTCTCGATACTTTTGCGACAGACGCTGTACATCATAATAATATAAAATCATGATAAAAATATTTCAGGAATAAAAATGACATACAAAATAAAAAAAAAAACGAAATCATAGGTAGGTACCAATTAAGGAATAATTTATATTTAAAAAATATATATTTAAATACACTATTATTATTTAATATTTACGGTTTTTAAACGTTAAAC
Source organism: Halesus radiatus (assembly GCA_022606495.2). Classification (NCBI taxonomy): domain Eukaryota; kingdom Metazoa; phylum Arthropoda; class Insecta; order Trichoptera; family Limnephilidae; genus Halesus; species Halesus radiatus. Next base: position 10,957 of record JAHDVE020006670.1, read on the forward strand.
CTTTAGAAAGTGAAACAAACGAACGAAGAATCCTGACCCAAAGGAGCTAGATTGTATACGGGGCCTCTCAAGTGTCAATTATCATTAATTAAGAATTTATGGACCCCTTCAACCAACCGAGACCGACATAAACAGGTAAGCCATATTTTGCTGATTATTTAATTTTTGGTTTAATTTGCTTTCCATATATAAGAAACTAGCTGATGTGTACCCCGCCTTGCTCGGGATTTTTCACTTGTCATTAGGGTGCCATAATTGATTTGACAGCGAAAGTAACTATCTCCAAATAAAAAAAAACATTCATTTAAATATTTTATTTCATTCCAAACGTCTATTTTTTCAAAACATATCTAAATCATAAAGTTCTTAAGTAGTTTTTTTTAAAATTTAATATAAATCAAATTTAATAATGTTATTATTATGTTCTGCAAGTATTTTTAGTTGTTATTATTGTGACAGCTGTTTTGGCGTTTAAAGCCATTTTCAAACTGTGGTTAATCCACATTGCCACGACTTATTTATAAGATTTAATTTACCCCCACTCCTTTAAAATTTGGATGGATGGGTAATGATTTATTATCGGCAAAACCGATTTAGTTAAAAAGTAATTAAAATTCCGAATACTGTGAGGTTTTCACATTTATAATGTGTTTTTACTCGTATTTAACTGACAATGTTTTCTTAATTGATTTATTTAAATGTGTTGTATTGTTTTGATAATATGAACATACTGAGAAGCGGTGAGTATATAATTTTCCTTACTCTATTAATTAATGTTATATTAGGGTCGTTAGTACGTTTGTTAATTTTTAATTGTTCAAGTAAATTTAATCTTAGGCCCTTTCTTTCTATATGTAAGGGTTTAGGTTTGTTGTTGTCAAGCGGGACGTGATTATTTACTAAAAGGTGTTCTGCGAATTTTGAAAAAGTGCTTTTATTTTTATAACATCTTACATGTTCTTTGAATCTAGTTGAGAAAGCCCTTCCCGTCTTCCCTATATAGGTAGCGTTGCAGTCGGCGTGGTCACATTTTAATTCATATATGCCACTATTATTTATCTTAAGTACGTACCTACTCGTGTTTCCCATTTTGAAAATATTCAACCAAAAAAACCTTCTTCTTTTGAATATACAATCTGTGGCTAACAAGAGTGTTATATCTATGGGCTAACCTAAATAAAATATGGCGGGTTCAACGTTTTTCATACTAACTTTAAAACGTTATAGAAATAGTTTTACCAATTGGATTTCATTCAAACTACTTTCTAAACCTTCTCGGCACTAATAAAAAAAACTGTGCTATTTTCAGCCAAACCGGTCTAGTGATTTTCGAGAACATCGAGGACAAACAAACGTACATTGATTTTTATATATATAGACTAGGTGTCTATGTATTTTTATATATACTCGTATAGACTATAGAGGCAATGGTACGTAACCGTCACTTTGAAAATGTGTTAAAGGGCGAGTATGTTTGTCATTCTCAGTATTCGCATTCTGGTACACTCGTTTTGTCTACCACCGCTGGTAGTTTGCATTGTGTTCATTTCATTGTATTTAATTCCACTTATTCTTTAAGGATTTGTTTTAATAATAAACTTGCTTTATTATATATTTCAAAATGACAGCCACTTGATGTAATAGTGTCGTGACTCTGTTTGAAGAAAGGGTGTTGTGTGTTGTGTAAACTGGGTATCTTATCTATATACGAGTATGTACAATTTGATGTAACATAATATTATAACCATGCTAATATGAAACAATAGTCTTCAGAGTTCTCCTTTCGCAAGAAATCAGTGGAGATAAATCAGTATTGCACCGACACAATTTCTTAAATATTACAAGGATTGTTGAGGGCATATGGACAGGAGTGTTTGGAAGATACTGGGATGGTTTGTGCATGCAAAGCGGATGGATGAAAATGAGCTTCAGGAAAAAGTATGTAACAATGTAAGTGTGTGGTGAAATTGGGAATGTGTGCCGGGACAGAGTGGTGTGACGGTCCCTCTCCTATGCGTGAGGATATTAGTAAGATTCACGAAGAACCAGGACAGCCCAGAAGAGCCAAGAAGGGGCGGTAATAAGGAAGAAAATGCAAGAAGAGCCAGGAAAAGTCAAGAAGGGGCGAAAAAATGCAAGAAGATGCAAAAGAGCTAAGGTGAGCCAAGACAAGCAAAGAAGAGACAACAAGAGGCAATAAATGGAAGCCACGAACAAAAACTCAATAATTTTTTTTATTATTGCCCATCCTAAATTCCAATATTGACTTATTGGGTTGCCATGTATACCGATCGATTAAACTCCAACCCCTTCCCATTCTCAGAGCACGTGTTCCAAGTCCTAACATGTCAGTGCCGTCTGGTGTACCACTCGCACTGGGACAGGAGCGCTTCTGTTTGGGGTGGTACAATCGTATCGTATCGTAGGATTATTAAAGCAAAATAAAAAAACTATTGAAGATATAAATCTTGCGTAGGTACCGACTTAATAACTCGTTATTTAAATTTAAGGAATGGCAAAGAAAAACAAATTTAAGTACTTATCAATTTGCAAACATACAATCATAATAATAACGTAATTTAATCACCTCTGTTGGGTGCAATGGGCAAAACTCTAGTAATTTTGATTTTAATTATTATAAACATTGATTTGATAAATATTTACATTTTCTCTTTCCCGTATTTTCTTAACTTTAGTGATTTTTTTTGTTGTTTTTAGTATACCTCATTTTTTTCAATTATAATGTAAAAGCCTGGGGGATAAAATTAAATAACATATATAAATAAAATGATAAAAAGCTATTTTCCTAGAGACATCTGTGGAAGTTTATCCAAGTTCCAAGCCATAAAACAAAGTTTCTCACGAAAAGTTCTAACCGTTATGGAAACCTCCAATAGATGTCACTTTACAACAGAAAGCAAATAGAAAGGCGACATTTTTTAGGAGTATCCACGAGTATATAATTTCACTTAGATAGTGAAAAACAATGATGTGGATAAAATATTTTCGTAAAATAGATGAAATTTAATGAATGCATTATTACAAAAATACCGTTTGCATGTAAAATTATTACTGATTAAATCTTTAATAAAATTGAATTGTGGTTGGGAGATAATCTACAACCGAGAAACCCATTGTAATGTGGTTCTTAAAAGAGTTAGTTATATTTTTGGAAATGGAATCTTTCTGGAAATAACCCGAATGCAATAATTATGGACTTAAATCATTTATTTTTCCTGTAAAGGTTTTCGTATGTATGTAGGTCAACCAATCTCGCCAATAGCGAATAGTCAGACCGGAAGGCAGTGCGGTAACTAGGGGTTGGCGAGGGGGGCACCCGATCCGGCTTGAATATAGGTCAGTCGGGAGCCGGGGTCACAGAGAACCACCCGAGGCTATTTTTCTACCTTCAATCTTACTCTGACTCGCACTGTTCTCGACGTTTATAAATGCAGGAAATCCGAGACAGGGATTTAAAAAGGGGACGGTTAAATAAAAAATGTTCTTTTAAAAAACATGAAATATTTTTACATCACGAATATTTATATTTCTGTTTCATATCCATAATGGTAACAATTCTAATCGAATTTTCAAAATAAATCAATTTTTTTTTCTTCTTTTGAGCTTGTTACGTAGATCTTCACCAATTTTCTTGCCCTTACAGCGCCCTTGAGGTGATTTTTTACAAAAACGGCGCTATGCAAATCATCCAATTATTATTATTATTATTATTGTTATTATTATTCTGACGGACCGTATTTAGGAAACCTAATATCTTCTAATAAATATAACATCAATGGAAAAGGAGGATAAAATAGCACCTATAAGAATAATATCATCTCTAAGCTTAAATTTTCTAATAAAACTATATAAGTACGATTTTCAGTATCTGTACATAATTAGAGAGAGATAATATGAAGTAATATTTGTACAGCGTCCTTGAGGTGATTTTTCACAAAAACAGCGCTATGCAAATCATGTAATTATTATTATTATTATTAACAAACTGTACAGTAATATTACAGAGTATCTAGATTCAAGGAAGGACTTTTCTGAAGAATTTATATATAAAAAAATTTCATTTGAAAATATCTTTTTCTAATAACAGCAAATTAAGCTGGACGGATTCCATTTTCAGTAGCGTATTACATAGATGTGATAATATTCTGTATTGTTTTCTCATTACTCAAAACAAAATAATGATTTAACCAAAACATATTGTAAATGACTGCCGTCACATGTAGTTTCGAAAACGGACGTTAGAGCCATGGTGACAGGTGACATTATTTACATTCTGTAGCTCCACACGCGTAGTGTGATTAAATAATAATAATTAATCTAATCTTTCTCGGCAGGAGAGTAGTGGGAAATAAAAACCTTCAACATAAATGACATTCACCGTTTTAGTAATGGCGATCTTTGCCATTGCAGGAAATTAATAGTATATATTTTTTTAAATAACTCCACACAGAAGGCCCTGAGGGAAATAATTTCCCTCAAGGCCACTTCATCTTTGGGGATGCTGTGTGGAGGGTCTTTTAGAGGATAGGAAGGAGTAAGCCAGTGGTATTGAAGAGACCCATGTTGTAGGAGAGAGGAAACACATAGGCCGGCAGATCATTCTACAGCCGAGCAGTTGAATATAAGAACGAGTCGTAGAAGCGACCTGTTCTCATGTGACAAATGTCAACCGTCTGCAAATGTTGGGCGCGCGTTTGGCGTATTTCCCGACTGTGCACCTGTGCCGAAGGGATTAATGACGCTAGTTCATTTAAAATAAAATACCAGTAGAACAAGGACACCATTCCCACCTGACGTCTGTGCTCCAAAGATTGTAATCCGTTTGTTAAGACAGTCGAATCTATCAAACGGACCGCCCGTTTCTGCATACAGTCAAGGGTTTTTATCAGATATTTTGCGGCTCCCGACCAGAGGTGGCTTCGAAATTCTACAGTGGGGCACACTTGCGATTTGTACAGGGTCAGCAGTTGTGTACTATTAAAGTATCCGCGGGCTCTGCAGAGTACGTCCAGCTTCTGAGAGGCTAACTTTAGTCTTGCTTCGATGGAGCCCCCATACCTGAGCTTGTCACTTACCAAGCATATCAATGGAGGGCTCGTTAGGAAGATTGCTTCCATTAAAAGAGAGTATATCATCATTTTGATCCCTTTTAGACGTAATTAGACATGATTGGGTCTTTGAAATATAGGAGCAGCATCTCCTTCCTGTCGCTTGATGTCACATCAAAAACCAATCCACCTACTTTTGCAGGACACGTTGCATCACCTGGAGAGGCCAAATATCACTCGAGCGAGTTCGTTATTCACATCGCCCTGCGTGCGTCGTGTAGTGGTCTTTCTTGCGAGCAGGATGATCTAACCCTTTGCTACTTTCTGTAGATTTATTCAGGACATCTGTGATGACAAAAAGAGGGCAAGTGAAATGTGCATATAATGCATAAAATCTTTCATGATGGGTCAAAGAGAGCATCGCAAAAATAAAGAATACAAGCTTGCAGCTTTCGCGAAGTCTTCACATAAGAAAAGAGAAAAACAAATTGATATATTCTACGATATTGTCATACAAAATTATTTTACAATTGAAATCTTATCTACCCATTTTAAAAGTCAAAGCTGTTAATGATTTTTTTACAAATTCCATATTTTCTGCCGAATTCTTTTATTTGCCCAAAAAACAAAATTAAAACAGACAACGTGATAGATATTATGCAGTTTAATGTTTTTACCAAAAGTCAATTTGTGCCTTCAAAACTGAAATCGTTCAGACTATTTCTAAGTTTTATATTATACCTTAAAAAATAAATAATAAGTCCCTGTCTTTTATTGTTTTTGTTTTTTTTTATTTTTATTTATTATTTCTTAAATTTAAATAAATACATAATTATTTCACATTCTTAACTTAAGTACATACATATTATATTAATTAATTACACACATATTATATTAATTAACTACATACATACATATTATATTAATTAACTACATACATATTATATTAATTAACTACATACATACATATTCTATTAATTAACTACATACATACATATTATATTAATTAACTACATACATATTATATTAATTAACTACATACATACATATTATTCTTAAGCTATTTTAATAAAATTATATTATATTATTTATATACCTTACATATTTTTCCTATCTTATATATATTAGCTATTTTATTTGTTATTGTTTCATAATATACATTGTTCTTTTGATCACTTATTTTGGGGTTCATTTTTTTTTAAATGTTCTTACTATCCGATTCTCCGTTTTCAGGCTATCGGGTAGGAGATTGTATATTCATACACCCTTAAGGCCTATACTTCTTTTACCACTTTCAGTCTTTACTGAATTCATGAACAATTTATTATGTTGTCTTCTGTAGTGTTCGTCTACCTGCGATGTTTTTATAAATGCTGTGTTCGTGTGTATAAGTCTATTTTGTAGTTTAATAGGCATATATTATATTCGTACAGTTTTCTGATTTTCAGCAAGTTCATTTCTTGGTATAGTTTTTTTGTGGGGGTGTCTGGGTTATAATTGAAAAGCCTTTTATTAGAATTTTATTCGGTATTATTTGTAATACGTTCAAGTATTTAATGTGTGTGTTTCTCCATATTTCTATTAAGTAAATAAAATACTTTAAAAATACATCAAATTCGCAACTTCAAATTAAATAACGTCTAACACTAATAATGCTGGTGGGATAATTAGTACCGATTTAAAATTTTGTAATAACTATAAGATTTTTTTTAGATGAGGTAAGACATGTAATCCGGGGTGAAGTCGATCAAAAATTCAAAGCATGGTAATAGCATTTGTCCTTCGACTGAGGTAAATAATTTTATTTGTTATTTTTAAGAAATACCGAATACTAAAAAAGCAATCAACTTCATTCCCACTGGTGGGTGGGGTGGGGAGATTTCGTTACTCTTCAGTTTTGTTTGAAATTAAGGCTTCCCAGGTTTAGTACGATGTAAAAAAAGTAATTAATTTAAAAACATTCTTCGCATTTCAGATTTACAAAATAGACTATTAATTGTTTTTGTGTTTAATTCGTAGAACTCCATTTAATTTTAAAAAATTATTATTTTTATTATTAAGTTCTGCAAGTATTTTCTCAGTTAGATTCAAAGAATTATAAAAATAAAGGCACTTTTTAAAAATTCGTAGAAAATCTCTTAGTGAATAATTACGTCCCGCTTGACTACAACGAGCCTAAACCCTTACATATAGAAAAAAGGGCCTTAGTTTAAATTTACTTGAATAATTAAAAATTAATAAACGAACGAATTATCCTAAAATAACATTATTTAAAGTAAGGAAAATGACATACTCACCACTTCTCAGTATGTTACAAAATAATATAACACATTCAAATAAATCAATTAAGAAAACGTTGCCTTTTAAATACGGCAAAACACATTATCATTGTAAAAATCTCAAAGAAAAGAGAATTTTAATTATTTTCTTAATTGTTTTACCGACAATAAATCATTATTTTTAAAAACCCGTCCAAATTAGAATGGGGTGGGAGTAAATAAAATTCATGTTAATAAGTCGTTACAATATGGATTAACCGCAATTTGAAAATGGCATCGAACGTCGAAACAGCTGTCACAATAATAAAAACTAAAAATACTCGCAGAACTTCATAATAACAATATTAAATTTGATTATATTAAATTTAAAAAAAAATCCATTACTTGTGTTCACTGAAAAATATTTCTATTGTCGATTACAATCTGATTTCTCTCCGTTATTCTTTCAATTTAGTATTGGAATTACTCCTATGTATGCCAAAATTTCGTTAATTGCAATTACCATCCTTGTCCATATTTCCAAATTCCAAATATCGCAGAGCTTCATCGCTGTTGTGTACCCACGCATTAGACAAATCTGTTGGGTGGTTTTGATTTACCCCCGCTCCAGGATTAAAATAGCTCCCGACTATTGCTATGGGTAAGCCTTCCTTTCGGGAAATCATTCATCTTCCTCTATCCACCGAGACATTCTCCTGGTTAGAAGGGATCGATTGTCCTTAGTTGTTTGTCGACCTTCAACGTTTCACTGTCATGGGGTTTCTGCTACATTTTTCACACCCATAAAACCCTGACACGTAAATGAGTGCCACCTCATAATAAGACAAATAGAAAGCGCTTAACTTAAAATAAATAAAATAGTATTTTTTTACTACAATCAGTAATTATACTTGTTTTCCCTATCATGCATCGCCTGAATGTGGTTAAACGATTTCTTGCACAAGGATTCGGAATGATGATGCAATATAAAATCACCGCACGGAAAGGTTCAATCATTTGTATCCTTAAGCGACGGACGTGAAATAAAAACTATTATTCTTTTTACAGCTCGTCGAGAATGTGCAGTGAGACTGTCGCAATGGGGACAGGATGCTCCGCGCATGCCCCTGGGACGCCATTTTGAATTTCCCTGTCAGATATAACTGGATACAAATTCTTCCGACTAAAGCCTCGGATACTGTTTGCGCCTCTCGGAAAAATAGCTCACAATATACTAATCGCATAAACATATGGAAATTTAAAACGTCTAGGATCTTTCAAACTTGTTTCTAAAAGGTTTTGGTTATTATAGTTACGATATTTCGAAAAATTGTGTTTCTTTTAGAAAATTTAAAAAATCTCGATTTGGGAGATATGAAGTAGAAGCATCTTTACTATAATTACAGTTTGTAATATTAGCAGTTGAAGTAGTACAGTGAATGATAAAAACATCTTCTGGAGAACTCGTAGCCAGTTGTAAACCGAACCAGTGATAGCCGAAAATCGATATTCGCTAGTAGTGTGTTGTCCTTCTCTCGAGTGGGCGGGCGCGCGCGCGCCAGAGTGGGACGCGGCTAGCTCAGCTTGTATCTGGAGCTACACTCGACGGGGAGCGATTGTGGACAAATCAGCAGGAAAATTCACATAACTTATAAAAGGTTAGTTCTTTTCAAATAATTACATTCTACACTATTAACGCTACAATTCTTTGTACGAGTAACTAAAACGATGTAACTAAAAATCATTTTTACATCCATAACGTTTTGTGTATCCTGTGTTCATCTCCTGTCAGAATCGCGTTGTTCTGTTAGTATTAGCAAATTATTAATACATTCGTATTTTACAAAATACAGAATTGCCTTTTGGAGGTAAAATTTCATCACTTATTTAATTCCTGAAAATCGTTTTGATGCCACACTCATCTAATGTCATAAAACAGGATAATTCAATAATTGTGCAACTATCGAAAAAAAGAATATGTATTAAGGCTCGAAGGATGCATTTATATAGCACGCTAGATTCTGAGGCAAAATGTGAAACTGTATTTGATAATGGTTTCTGTGTTGCATTGGCTCCAGCGGTTTTCGTCCAAGATTTAATCAGTGCAGGGTTCGCTCACCAAAATAAAAGAATCAATAACTTGCATGCGTCTTAAAATAGAACCGCTCTCGATTAGACATAACGCCACAATAATATTTTTATTGAGTTCAAATCCGTAGCCATTTCTATTGCAATACAATGTTTTTAATGATTTTTCTAACTTATGCCTAGAAATTTCTCATGTACAATCCTGAAAAGGTACGTTTTCTAAGGAAAATTATAAAAAAATGCGACTCTTATACTTTGGATCCATGTAAAATATCGCCAATAACTGTTGCATAATTTAAGGAGGGTCAGAAGCGAACATATGCTGATTAATAGATAAGTAAACTTTTACATAAAACCTTCATAGGTAATTAATAATTACTGTACACTAAACTAAAAAATGCATATCACACTTAAAAAAACACATTATTTTTTAATTTTTTTTTTTAATTTACTTTATGGATTATTTTATAATCCTTTAGCTATGACAGATAACAATATCCTAGGAATTGTATAATACCCTTCATCTTTTCTATCTAATAGTTTGATTTACTTGACTGAATTTATGTTACATTATTTGTGATCTTTGTGAAAAGATAAACAGGACTAAAAACCGTAACCAAGGAAAGGAAACACGACAAACATTTGGTTATAAACAATTTACTGAAGTTACTTTTTGTACTTACTGAATAAAATATAATTAATATGTTATTATCTATTTTCTGCATCCTTTTCGGGCTGCATCCCTGAGTTTCGTCGTCGGCTCATAAAGCTGAGTGATACGTAACTCAATCTTATCAAAATTACTCAGTAATATTATCTTTTTTTTAGTACTCAACTTTAAACGTATTTTTTTCCTCATAGCACCAAATTTAGTACCTTTCAAATAAATAAATGTTAATATTATTATTAATTTCATAAGTTACTCTTTAACGTTCCAAAATGCGTTATTTGACATTTTCTAAGCCATCACCCACTCTCTAGTCGAAACTTGAAAATATGACTTTTTGATCGAGGATAACAATTTCGATATCTTCTGAAAATGTACCACTTGGGATCTTAAAAAAAACATATCTACTGATCGGGGTACTGTTTGTATTGCGTATCTCGCCCTATAATAATAATAAGCATATACTTATTAATGGATTTTGTGCTTAATTCGTAGAATTTCGTTTAATTTTTTTTAATTAATACTGTTATTATTAAGTTCTGTAAGTATTTTTAGTTTTTTTTATTGTGACAGCTGTTTCAGCGTTCAAGGCCATTTTCAAATTGCGGTTAATCCACATTGTGACGACTTATTTATATGATTCTATTTACTTCACCCCCCCCTTGATTCTAATTTCAACGGGTTTTTAAAAATAATCATTAAGTATCGGTGAAACCGATTTAGTTAGAAAATAAATAAAATTCTCTACTCTGTGAGATTTTTACATTTATAATGTGTTTCCCTGTATTTAAACGATAAGGTTTTCATAATATATTTATTTAAATGTGTTATATTGCTTTAGTGCTATGAACGTACAGTCGTAGTGGTGAATATATAATTTTCTTTGATGTTATATTAGGATTATTCGTTCGTTTATTCCCCATTCCAACGTTAAACTTGCATGGATATTCGCTGACGTTCCTCCGTCACTGAATTACCTGCCCTGCGATGATAATATTGAACATTTTCTGTAATCGGCTGAGCAAATTTCTTTAAGACGTAATATCACAGACTTTAAATTTTGCGTACTTTACGCCCAGCTATGAGACAAAGTTTTCGCGTCTGACAGTTTTTCGCAACATTGTAATTCAATCTGACAGTTGAAAAATGATGGAAACCCAATAAACGTCGTAAATTCGATATCTTATTCAATCAGGAAAGAAAAATAAGGATGGCATTGGGTTAATTTAGGAAAGCTAGTTGACATTTGACATATCAAAGATTTTGCGGCACAGTGCAACACTATCATAACTCCAAATAATCAAAAATATCATTTAAATACAGCTACAAAAACATCTCGATAATTTATTTATTTGTAAGAAAAAAACAGCTTTTAATACAGATTTATATACAAAGGAAGTTTAACAAAAGGAAAGCCAAGAAAGTTCCTTATGCTACCAGTGGTTAAGTACAGATGTTTTACTAGAAAAACCAAAATAAGAAAGAAGGGGAGGGGGGGGGGGAGAAGGAAGATAGGATCGGGACAGGACAGGAGATGCTTTCGATACATTTTACACTCATGCATCAATTTATCGTCGTACGTATTACTTCTGTTCGATATTTTGAAAGGGTATTGTGAAGGATGTCGATATTGTGAAATTGTGCGTTATATTGCGCACAAATACGGGGAATTGGAGAATTTATACTAAGATTGGTCCTGCATGCGGGCATATTAAAAAAAATCGGTTTGTCGGGTTGGTCTTGATGGTATGTGAATGTTTATAAAGTTAATGAGCTCTGGCGAGTCCAGGATGTATTCGTAATTTTAAATAACAATATTATGTAAAACAATCGTATCATTACTACATTTTCTTTAAAATTTTCTCAAACAATTTTTTTTACAATAAAAAACACATAAATTTGTTGTAGACCACTTTTATTTTATTAACACTACCGGTTTCGGAAGCACCCTTCCTTCGCCAGGAGAATATTATAACTAACTTATGATATAGAAATAAAAGTGGTCTACAACAAATTTATGTGTTTTTTATTGTAAATTATGGCGAGCCACAAAGTTAATGCATTTTACAAATATGTAATTTTTTTAAACGTTTAACACTGGGTACGCGTTGTGGTCCGCTAGGCCAGCGTTGCGGTTATAAAATCAGGTTAGATTAGAATTGATAGTTTAGGATAATAGAAACAATGGTGAACTCATTAGGCAAGGTTACGATGTTTCAGTTGGTATTGATATATTTCTAGTTAATTATTAAAGTTTAAATCCTGTACAACTTCTTTTCTTTTTTGTCAGGAAGTAACTGTAAGATTACGATAAATTTAGACTACCAAGGATAATTGTAATAAGACTAATCAGACTAGGATAGTTCAAGATAGCAAGAAAAAAGTAATGAAACTAGGTAAGGTAAAAATATAATGATTCTAAGTATGCATATACAAATAAAATGAATTTCATAATGTAACGATGGCACCTCTCACGTGAACGTATTGGTCCGTGTCACGCGTAATACCCTGTTGCCAGTTGGCGAGAACCAGCGCCATTGCTGCGTGAAACCCAGAAGTGCCATTTTTCAATCTGGGTGTTTTGACAGTTATTATTTTTTATGTCATATACGTGGTGCTGATAAACCTTTAAGCAGAAAACGCCCAATTTCCTTATCACCCAATCGCTTAATTACCCAATAAACCGTTACAACGCGCTTTGAGATTAAGTGAACTGGACGGTTGAGTTATACACAAAAAGGTACCTTTAACGACTGGTTGAACCATGTTCAAATAGTTACAAATATAGTTCAAGTAATCAATATCGGAATAATTAATCCGTTGGAGAAGTCAACAACTTAATAAGTGATTCGATATATTTTAATAACTTATTGAAGTTTATAAACCTCTTATAATATGTAATCATTGATGAAGATAATATTAACATATCCTAAATGAAACACGAATCTGAAAAAAATCACAGAAAATAAAAAGGTATCAGTCGCATCTGGGAATCGAATGGTGAACTGGTCTCATTAGCTCAGTCGGTAGAGCGGTTGTCCCGGCAAGACAGAGGTCCTGGGCTCGATTCGCAGATGCGACTGATACCTTTTTATTTTCTGTGATTTTTTTCAGATTCGTGTTTCATTTAGGATGTGTTATTATTACCTTATTCAATGAATAAATAATGGTTGAAAGACGCAACTATATAGTTTTGTGAAGTCCATCACCTTTAGAGAAAAACCATGCATTGATTAAAAAAAAAAACAAAAATTTAAAAGTTCACTGGTATTCCCCTGTTCATGGTTAAATGGATATTTAACAGCTCCACATTTCATGTTAATTACTTTGTTAGCTTAAAATGATGCGTAATATGATAGTGTTAATATGGGACAAAAAAACGGTACATTATTCAACTCATTCTGTATTTTCTGGTGATTAGTTATTACCAGAATGTGATAAATCTTCAATATACAGAAAGTAGAATATGGTAGAAGAAGTCGGAAAAGACGTGGAATGATCAAATAAAATACTTGAGTCGAATCATGTCAAGAGCCAGAATAACAAAAGAGTACGAGTATGTATGAGACGATATATCAATGTGAATAAAGCAAGGAGTGTAACCGACACAGAGTATTGTGTGGCGGGCTGCCTTCTCGGCCTACTGAGAGAAATGGCACGAGAATTAAATAGTTAGTTTGTTAAATATATAATTTTACTTAAAAATTAGGGTCAGGAGGTTTTCGGTTCTATTCCACGACGATGTTACCAAGATAGCCGCTTTGGCGCTGCGAAGAAGTCATTGTTATTTATGGTGGGCATTTGAAATCATTGGATTCAACTATCGTTTCCAAGGAACATGGGTAAAATAAAGTATTCACTGCTAAGATCAATACTTGCCAAGGACTGCTTGTTTTGTTTCAGTTTGTCGCGGATTGAAAGCGAAATTTGAGTGTATTTCACGTCTTTACTATATTTTCTAATATAATATGATGCTCATACGTTTTGAATATATTCCTCTGTATAATAAAATATTCTATTTTCTTAACGACCTCTATGATTTTCCGTTCAAACCAATTTTTCACAATATTCTGAAAAGTATTCACTTGACTAACTTTCAAATATAAATTATTCACTTTCCCGTCAAATCTTACATTTCGAATCGATGGTTAGGATTACCCTTAAAGTATGAAGGGTGGTGTTCTGAAGACACGTCTTAAAATTCTCCCTTTTTATTTTTCCATCGATCCCATTTTTTATTTAACCTTTATGATTTTATAAAGAGTTGAAATTCTAGTTTCGATCTGATCTCTGCTGAGTTTTCGACGCGTTTTTGGACAGGAGATTTTTTTTTCGATATGTTGCAAGTTCAGAGCTTAATTCCGTGACAGCAATTGGATACTTTTAATAGCTGACCATTTGAGACTCGATCGACGGCCTCCATGATCGAGGAGTAAGGCTCTCGACTACGAATTCGAAGGTCGTATATTTAAATCCCGGGGTGTGCAAGTAATTTTTTTTTTAATTAATTTGGGTTGGCACAGTTAATTCATTAAAAATAATATATGTATAGTATATCTGCGCACGTTCCAGAGTGGAAGATTCTCTCAGTATCGCCCTGGTGAAAGACCACCAGTCAGAATTGAAAAGTTAAATGAAATAGCTTTTAGCCTTGTTTGGTGACCATATCTGAAAAGGCAGGTATTTCCCCACCTCCTCTTTCTCTTTTCCTTCCCCTCTACAATACTTTGAGCCTCACAAAATTCCTCAATTGGAGATATATATAGTCTCACTGGCTCCAGACGGTTGGGAGCAGTTGCGACTCGGTCAAGGCAGTCACTGTTCATGTATTATGTACAACACCAGCCGACAATTTTTGAGTCGAATGTTTTCTGAACACTTGAGACGACGCACAATCAAAAGACGTTCTGAAATGTGTTAATTAATTTTGGGGTTGAATGGATTTTTTTAGTTGAGCATTTTGGAAGACAGAGGAAATTTTTCGTAATATTGTAGAATACGCGAGATAACAACCGAATTGACGTCTTGTCTTTAGATGAGTCATATCTGTAGTAACACCACGTCGGATCGATTGCGAATAAGGAGATATGGCAAGAATGCTAGGTTTATGTAAGCGTAACAAAGAGTGGGATATTTCGATGGTTGGATGAAAATAGAAGGGTATAATTATGTCGCGCAAGTGAGATGAAGATTCGGAGCGTTCCCAAGAAAAAAATTATAAAAAAACGCGATTAACTGACATTTAATGAGATTATATAAAGATTCGGAATAAAATCCGGAAAATTAATGTCAGATCAAGAGAGCATGGAAGAGCCAAGTTTATGCAGGCAACGTTAAAGGTATTCACTGTCCTCAATGGGATGAGCGAACTTCTCTATTTTTTTGTAGAAATGCGATATAAATCATGATTTCCGCATTACGGGTCAAAACCATCTCAAAGTCTGATTCTATATAGGATTCTCATTATATTGGGTATTTCCATTACTAAATCGGTCGCAAGATGGCGGTTTTATACCAGACACGCCCAAGGAATAAGAATTAATTTCCTGGCCCATGACCTGCGCTAATTCCAGAGGGAATTTTTAATCCAATAGCTAAATAGATTTTTTGGTCAAAGGTGCACATTACCTACAAATTCCGCAGATATAAATAATTCTAATTTATTTCGCTACAGTACATACAGACAAAGTTTATATTACGAAAAAATCGATAAAACTTCACACTTCTGCCTAGATTCAAAACGTATAAATGAGTGTTTTTTTAGTACCTTATTTTTCGCAGTTGGTTTTCTAAGTGAACAGTTTGCCATTGAGTTTTTAATGAATTGCAGATGTTTACATACAACTTGAGCAGCCTGTAGTGATGCTGACGACCGTGAGTTTTCACCATAATGAATAAGAGTATCTTGAAGGCCCACACACAATAAGTCAGAGTCGAACAAAGCAATAGACCGATAGTTCAATTCGCTAACGAGCTGGTCTTTCCAACACGACTGGTATTTACGGTATACATTGAATTAGTTTCACGACGCAAATGAATTTGTTTTTGACATGTGAAAAATATAATGTTCACTACTTTGAGCGCTTTGCATGCTCACATTCATTAAATCAAACATTGTTTCTAATGAATTCTGATTTTTCCAGATTTAAACACTTACCTGTTTATCGTGCTAAGGAAGGCAACTTGGCCATTTTAGAAGAAGCATAAAAAACCACTGTTTCTGAGCTCAGAGGGCGTAAGTTCAAAACTCAACGGAGTGGACAAGAAATTCGTAAAATCAAAATATTTTCACATATTATTTTCAATCATATAATATAGCAGGCATAGAATAGGCCGAATCTTGGTATTATTTTAACCAAACTCATGGAGCCAATTCTGCCTTACTAAACTCACTAACTAACCAAAACGCCGCAGGGGTAGGCAGAAAGGACGGACCGCCAAACAACTCGTTCTTGGCATACACTTTTTCCTTCATTCTCATTCATACAACGTCTCATACTCGTACATTCTCTTCTATTATTCCCCCTTCTTACATGGCCCGTCTCAAGTAATTGATTCACTTGATTGTGCCATGTCTGCCTCGGACGTCCCCGGCTTCTTCTTCTATTCACATTTGCATCATAAATTCTTCTTAAACTCCTTTCTTCGTTCATTCACTCTACATGCCCAAACCATCTTAGCGTCTCTTTCTTAATCTTACTCATTACGCTTACTTCAGCCTTGTATTCTTCAAAAATCTCAACATTTTTCACAAGATCATACATGGTTTTAACAAATATTAGCGTCAGATATCTCATTTATACAGCATTCAGTTTACTTTCATCCTTCCTCTCTTAATTCCGAGCTTCAATGCCATTCTTCAGGGTCGGTGTCAGCACTCAATTGTGGACTGCTAGCTTCGCTTCTTTGGACAACTTTTTGTTAGCGCCAACCGCGTTCAGTGCCCCGTTAATGGAGTTTCCTGCATTCGCCCTTCTTTCAATATTCCTATGTGTCTTTCCATATCTAGTAAACATACTTCCCAAATACGCAAACTCATCGACCTGCTCCAAGTATGTGAACTTTAATAAGATTCCAGAGCACTTTAAATTGAAGCATGAAATCCACACATATTCATGAAAAGGTAACATAATCTCCTTATCCGTTTGCAACATGACACCTGAACGTAACATTTCGGAATATAGAGTAAAATTTTGTATGCTCTCTGCCTCGAAAAAGATTTCATAAATACCTTCTTTTGATTTTACTTGGTTGCCCGGTGGTATACATTTTTTTTACATACTCGTATTGGACTTCTTTCCAAAATACTAAACTCTTATAAAATTTGTAATAAAACACATATGGTCACCTTAGTTATTGAAATCCGTAAATCCATTATTAAATTATTAAATCCGAAATTACAATACTATGCACTGCTCAAATAATGAAATAGACATTTTTAATGACACAATTAATTCATTTAAAAAAAAAAAAGTTTTACCATTAATATCAAACTGATAATGTGATGATATCCTTTATTAAGTACCGAAACAGTGTACCATCATCACAGGTGACAATAAGGAGTTAGTTTATACACTGACTTTATAATATATTGTCGACCTTTCACTTCTTTTTCATCTTTATTATGATTTTTACAAATAATGTTTGTTGCACTTATTGATTATTATTGCTAGGTAAATATTGAAAAATATTGCCTATTTTATGTAGTAAAATATATAAAATAAAATAAAACTTTATATCCGCATAATAATAATTAGAAGTTTAAAGTAAGGAATAAAAATTAAACAAATAAATGAATGAAATCGGAATCGAAAAAGGTTGATCGTTTGAAAAAAAAAATATGTCCCGTGGCAAAGCTGAGTTTTCGATATATTCGCGGTCAATAACTCTGATCTTCGATTGAATCAAAGCAGTTCAAAATTGAACTACGAATTTATTTGCTTGGTATTGAAATTGATGAACATCTCGGATGGAACTCACGCATCGACGTCATTACAAAAAAAACTCAACACGTACTTCTTTAGAAACACCCGTAATATCCTCAACACAAACGATATTAAAAAGTTTATTATTCTTTGTGTCAATCACGAATAGAGTAAGGGATAACCGGTTGGGGATCTGCCTTGGGCACTTGCACAGAACGGCTCAACATATCCAAAAAAGGAGTAATTAAGAAAATTCTGAAAGTTCCTGTTGGAACTCTGTCAGACGAAATATTTAATAGTTTTCAATATTCAAAAACTTTATTAAAACAATGTCTTATTTAAACTTTAAAGAAATATATTTGAATACCTAACTGCCGAACATAAATAATCAACTAGGCAATAAGTCAAAATATACTTATATCTAAATACGCCACTGCCGAACATAAATAATCAACTAGGCAATAAGTCAAAATATACTTATATCTAAATACGCCACTGCCGAACATAAATACTCAACCAGGCAATAAGTCAAAATATACTTATATCTAAATACGCCACTGCCAAACATAAATAATCAACTAGGCAATAAGTCAAAATCTACTTATATCTAAATACGCCACTGCCGAACATAAATAATCAACTAGGCAATAAGTCAAAATATACTTATATCTAAATACGCCACTGCCGAACATAAATACTCAACCAGGCAATAAGTCAAAATATACTTATATCTAAATACGCCACTGCCGAACATAAATAATCAACTAGGCAATAAGTCAAAATATACTTATATCTAAATACGCCACTGCCGAACATAAATAATCAACTAGGCAATAAGTCAAAATATACTTATATCTAAATACGCCACTGCCGAAAATAAATAATCAACTAGGCAATAAGTCAAAATATACTTATATCTAAATACGCCACTGCCGAACATAAATAATCAACTAGGCAATAAGTCAAAATATACTTATATCTAAATACGCCACTGCCGAACATAAATACTCAACCAGGCAATAAGTCAAAATATACTTATATCTAAATACGCCACTGCCGAACATAAATAATCAACTAGGCAATAAGTCAACATCTACTTATATCTAAATACGCCACTGCCGAACATAAATAATCAACTAGGCAATAAGTCAAAATATACTTGTATCTAAATACCCCACTGCCGAACATAAATACTCAACCAGGCAATAAGTCAAAATATACTTATATCTTAATACCCCACTGCCGAACATAAAAACTTAACCGGGCAATAAGTCAAAATATACTTATATCTAAATACCCCACTGCCGAACATAAATACATACTCAACCAGGCAATAAGTCCAAATATACTGGTTATTCCCAAAGTTAATACATATTTTGGACAGAGAAATATTAAATTTCATGCAGCGAAACTACATAATGCTTTAAAAAATTACAGAAATGAATATCTTTAAAAATATGTCAAAACATGGCTGAGAGAACTGAGTGATTATAAACTAACAAAAAAAAGTGCGGGTACACTGCTGTGGGTTTATACTTGTGTTATAATAATATACATTATACTTACATACTTTATATATAATATGCTTTACAATTATAATTTATTACTTAAGTCACATACATGTACAACCTTTATTTTATTTTTTGAAATAATGTTATTATTTAGTTCTGCAAGTACTTCTTGTACTTCGTAAAGTTCCTTATATGGATATACTGTACACTATAGACCGTATCCATCCAAAGAACATTTGGTCTACCCGGTATCAATTTTAGGTTATCCTTTATAGTTAAATGAAACAATATAACTTTATTTTCCTCCAATTCCTTCATTAGGGCAAAATATATGTTAACTTAGCCAATTTCCATCTCTTTCCCCTCTCTTTACTAATCCCATGTCACGCCTCCACCCCCACTGTGCCACCTAATATATATGTTCTGCCATCATTTTGTAATATTGTTAAGTTAGTATATATTTTGCCCTAATAAGGAACGGTTGTTCCGAAACCGGTCGGCGTAGAAAATCAAAAAAAGTGGTTAAAAGTAAGGTTTATTGTTTAATTTGATTTAAATTAAATCATTTTAAATATACATTAAAAATATAACGTTACTATTCGGTTTAAACTATTCGATGATGTCCCACACACGTCCTAAAATGTTTCAAATGTTAATTATTTTTATTTAAAAAAAAAATTATCCTAAACTCCAGCGATAATTTGCCCTGATGATGGATAGTGTAAAGCCGTCCAAAATATTGGCTAAAGGAGGAAGAAGCACAACACGGCATAATATCCCAAAAATCGATAATGGTAATCTATTGCCTGATTTGATTTTGGCAACATGTCGACGCTCGGATTACTTGGAAAGAGCTTAAATTTGTATTATAAGTTCTCAAGCGAATCATGAAATGTCTATTAATGGGCACGCAAAAAACTTAATTTGCGTTTGAAATTAACTAAAAAAATGCTTTAAACACAAATCTCTACGTGCTTTTAAATTTGTAATATTTATTTGTAATTTTCAGAAATTCATATAAATACAAAAAATGGGTTCGCTTGGAAATATTACGTAATATTAATAATATTTCAGAAATTCAATCGTCGTTTTCTGTTTTTCAAACTTTCACTCCTACGTACCTATTACCTACGGATTTATTTTATTTCATATTATAGTCCGCATGCACAGCGCTAGAAACACGAAATTTACTAAAATATTGACTTGCACGTTAAAAATGAGTCCATATCATATATTTGCAATAAACAATCAGCATTATTTTCCGACTCGTGGCGAGCAGGGGTCTCATTATACTCGTATTACCGTGTCATATAAACGTAGCAAGGAATGACAGGCCTCAGACCCCTGCTTTCTATTCACAAAATAAACGGGCGTTGTAAAGCTGAACAGATTCGGAATGACGTAAACCCTACCTTTAATGACGCGGGAGCTCTGCGGGAAAAAAACTTTAATAAATTGCCTACGCGTTTTTGGATAGTTTCAAATAAAGGGATGAAGATTTGAGTTGGTTGTTTAATCGCGGGAAGAGGTTTATATATTGACCATCCGATATTTATTTATAAAATAACATTAGTATGCATTATCAACACGGTGGCTAACCCAATCACGGTTGGATTGGACATAGATTTTACTCGAATAACAGTAATACTAACGAGCGGATTAGAAGCTAGATGTACTCGTAGGTAGTCAAAATTGCTGACACGATCTCCAGTTTCCAATTCTATGGACTATGCTAGACAATTGAGAGGGCTAACGGAAGAAAAGCTAAAGACTTATGGACTAGCAAAGGATGAAATATATCAAGATTCAACAAAAATGTCCCTTGAGGTCTATAAACAAATAGGTGAAATAATTAATTGTAAACACTTAACACTCCCGTTCTGAGGGGGGATAATACATTTACCACAAACGGGAGTTTTGTGCGATAGATAAGTTTTTTTTACTCAAAATACTCTATAATTTATTTAATCCTATACAATATCTATCAATTCCCCCAACGATGCACAACTTTCCGTTCGTAGCCATGATAACTTTTAAAAAATCCTCGTAGCAAACAAGCCGCGAGTGCGGTCGCAAAAGGAGATGGATTTTACTGGAAAAGGCTGCAATAATATACACGTATCACGCTCACTTCTTCTATCGTTTTGCATTAATAAATGATTGACTGCCAACCAACGATGGGCGATGTCCAGTTAAAACGGTAGTAACTAATATCTGAGTGTTACTAGAAATGGAAAAAGGAATATTCAGATTTCCGGTCGCTTAGCGATTTTATGGGGGACCCTAGTGACCCTCCTTCAGATCGTAAGTTAAATGTTTACCTTCAGGTACGTAAAGGTTAATGGGGAAAAACTATAAAAACAATTAAGATTACATATCTCTGAAATAATATTTCTTTGCAGGGTGAAGGCACAAAGCAAGATTTTTAGAAAAGTCTTTATGTGGAAACATATTATGTTTATTTTGGTAATAATAGATTGAAATAAAATAAAATAAAAACATAAAACACGCACAACCCTAAAGATCTTTAATGTTACCATAAAAAGAAACTACGTATTTTTTAGAACCAAAATTTTCACCCCCAAGGGATTTTACTCAATTCACGCCTTCATCAATCGAATCCAAGATTAATGGGAAAAACATTCGCATCGGTGTCGAATATAGCGCTGGAATTAAACTACTCGTTGATTCTAGATGTAATAAATCATTAATTCAAAGTTGATATAAAACCACCAATTGTAAAATGGGAAGAATTTCATTTTTTTACCATAACTTCACACAGGAGGCTTAGATATAGGCCTTGAGGGAAATAATTTCCCTCAAGGCCTATATCACCTCTGGGGATGCTGTGTGGAAGGTCTTGTAGAGGGTAGGAAGGATTGAACTCGGGTCTTAAAGATACCAATGTTGTAGGAGAGAGAAAACATAGAGACCGGCAGATCATTCCACAGGCGAGCTTTTCAACACAAGAATCGTAGAAGGGACCCATTTTCATGTGACAAATGTCAACCGTGTGCAAATGTTGGTCACGCGTTTGGCGTGTTTCCTGACCATGCACCGGTGTTGAAGGGATCAATGACGCTAGTTTCTCAGAGCATCTTCCATTAAAATATCTGTAGAACAAGGCCAGCATTCCCACCTAATGTCTGTACTCCAAAGATTGCAATCCGTTTGTTAAGATAGGCGAATCTATCAAACGGACCGCCCGTTTCTGCACAGAGTCAAGAGTTTTTTCAAATATTTTGGGGCTCCCGACCAGAGGTGGCTGCCAAATTCTACAGTGGGGCGCACTTGCGATCTGCAGGCTCTGTACAGTACGCCCAACTTTTGAGAGGCTAACTTTAATTTGGCTTCGATGGAGTCCCCATACCCGAGCTGATCACTTAAGGTTACATCAAGCATATCAATGGAGGCTCTGTTGTGAAAATTGCTTCCATTAAATGAGACAAGAGTGATCGAGTTAGTTGCCTAGTAGAGATTTAGACCAGACGATATTGAGCATGCGTGGAAGAGGTCGCAATTACTTCTCAGTCTCCCTCGGGCTAAGAATGGAAAATATCTCATTGCGAAATAAATTGTAACTCCGCTTCACCATTGTATAAAATATACTCGTATTTCCCAGCTCATTTTGTAAATAAGTAAGTTTAATGTTGCGATCGTAGAAGATTTTAAAGCGGGGTTCACGGGGAATTTAATTTATTTCTCGATGGTAGATATACATATTTTTGAAAGGATAAAACATTTGTTTTAAAAGTAAATGAACTCGAAAATTTGATTTGTTTATTTCAAAGCAAATCTCTTAATAAAGAGTTAGGCTAATAGTTATTTCAAATTAAATAACGTTAATATGGAAAATATAGAAATACACATTGAATAAGAACACAGTCGTGACGTTTGACGTCTCCGTGGTTGAGTGCTTACGATCCTTGGTTACGAATCCGGAGGTCGCGGGTTCAAATTCCTACGGGCGCAAGTAAATTTTATTTGATTGATTTGTGTTATTCCACAATTTATTCATTTAAAAATATGTAGTATATTTGCGGCACCTTCCAGAGTGATAGATACTGTAAGTATTGCCCTGGTGAAAGACCACCATTCAGCATCGAAACGTTGCTTGTGATAGCGTTAGCCGTGTTTGATGACCAGATCTGAATTGCCAGATACTTTCTGACCTTTCTCCTCCTCATCTCCTTCCCCTCCTCAATGCCTTCAGCCTCGCAACATATCCCAATTAGGGATGCCATAGTCTCACTGGCTCCAAACGATTGGGAGCATCTGGGACTCTTGTGTGGTTATATCATAATAATTAAATAAAGAGATTTATGGGATGGTATAAAGATGATATGTTTTATGACTGTATTGTTTTTCGTAGGTTATAGTTTTATACTTGTATCAGCATTTAATGAGGTTCTTTCTGGAAGAATGTTTTGTTTATTTAGTTAACAGAAATATGATTGCTATTGTTTTTATATGTTTATGATGTGAGTTGTCGTTGATTGTTGTTGATTATCTGGTTTTGACCGTACTGCTGGACGTCACTACTCTATGTATTTATGCTGTGAGTGTGTTGGCGGAAATTGTCTGGTTTTGACCGTACCGCTGGACGTCACTACTCTATGTATTTATGCTGTGAGTGTGTTGGCGGAAATTGTCTGGTTTTGACCGTACTGCTGGACGTCACTACTCTATGTATTTATGCTGTGAGTGTGTTGGCGGAAATTGTCTGGTTTTGACCGTACTGCTGGACGTCACTACTCTATGTATTTATGCTGTGAGTGTGTTGGCGGAAATTGTCTGGTTTTGTACTGCTGGACGTCACTACCTATGTATTTATGCTGTGAGTGCCGCGGAAATTGTCTGGTTTTGACCGTACCGCTGGACGTCACTACTCTATGTATTTATGCTGTGAGTGTGTTGGCGGAAATTGTCTGGTTTTGACCGTACTGCTGGACGTCACTACTCTATGTATTTATGCTGTGAGTGTGTTGGCGGAAATTGTCTGGTTTTGACCGTACTGCTGGACGTCACTACTCTATGTATTTATGCTGTGAGTGTGTTGGCGGAAATTGTCTGGTTTTGACCGTACTGCTGGACGTCACTACTCTATGTATTTTTGTTTAATTTAAACTTTAGCATTAAAAAAAACTTCATTTAAACACATTTTATTATTTAATTTAAACACATTTTATTATTGAGTAAACATATCTTGTGAAGTAACCAAGAATAAGCTCAAACAAAAGAATTATTTCGTAACATATCCATTTCTAATGAAAATAAAAATTTGTGAAAATATTATTTATGATATCAGTTTCTGTTATAATAATAATAGTAATAAAAATAATGTTTTATTGTCTTTTTTTTTAATGACAAAATAACAAACAATGATATCTTCACTGGGATTTCCTATGCTGAGAATTTCATTTACAAAATATGAAATTACATTATATTAAATTGATGTGCTTGATGAAAAAAATAAAATAATAGTAAGGTGAGGTGTTTGAAGTGCAGTTGAGTGGTTTCGGTGTTAGTGTATTTAGTGTTTTATGTTTTCTATTTCAGATCTCCCTATGTAACGCATCCAGTGTTTTATTTAATTTTTAAATTTATTATGGCTATTGTGATTTTGAAGAAAATTTCAATACATTTATTAATATTGAAGTCACAAAGTGAATACCAATCTTTCGAAGAAATTATATATTTATTTTCTGTATATTGGCTCCCATATTCGTATTAGAGTGTTAAGTTCCCGAATATGATTGCACCCATAGATGCTGTCTTCTGACTTCGAGTCTCAGTTGCGATCGTTTTATTGTCTTTTTGTGACTTCTTCTGCTTTATATTTTCATTTAGAAATATTGATATAATTAACAATAAATAATATTAAGTCAATCCTAATTTTAAATAAATTATGTCTGTGAAGTAATTGTAGGATATTCATATTCTCCCATCGCGGGTTCTGTTTATGGGAAGATTGAAGTTTGAATAAATTCCACTCGTAAGAGTTTTTGTTGCAATAGTAATGTACTAAAATAAACAAAAACCTAAATACACACAATATAGCCAAAGTCTACGACGGATGTAAATGTCCCGATGAAATCTTATCCACAACAAAGTGTCCCAACATAATTTACATAATATATTCTGCGAAAGAAAAGATCCATAAAACCTTTCCTAAGAACCAGTCCATTCTATAATGTAGCTGTGGAGCGAAAGACGCGAGGAGATGAAAAAAAAAAAACAAAAATTACATTACATAAATAAATACAATATCAAGCTCCGAAAAGCTGCAAGCCTAATATCATATATAAAGTGGATTCAGTAGCATATTGTTTAATGCTTCTGATTTTAAGATGGGAGGATGGGGGTTTAAATTCACGTAGGAGGGTGTTATCATAAATTAAATTAATTATATGCTCTGATGAAACTTATAACATTAGATGTGCAGCGTTCGTTCACCTAACTTTACCTAAGCTATCCTTACCTACTCTAGCTAAATCAAACATAACCAAACCAAATCAAACCTAGCCCAATCCAACCCAACCCATTCTAACTTAACCTAGGCTAACCTAACCCAACTGCGCATGAGGTCACCATAAACTAAAACATATGGAATGTGGAATGTAATCGCTTGAAGTTTACATGAACCTAACGTAACTCAACCACGCACCTCCAGTTTTTATTTTCACGAAAACGACGCTATAGATATAATTTTATTAAACAGATATGTGTATCATATTTATTTTTATAAATCGAATTTTGCAAAATGGATTCCGAAATCAAATAAATAAATCAGTAATATTATAGCAAAATGTCCGAAGCATTTTTTTTGAAAAGTGTTCTTTTTTGGTTAAAATTTTACTCAATCCATCAGTTACACCTTTAAAAATGGAACTTCCGAAATACAATTTTTTTTAAATATCTTTTAAATACCTACGTACTTTGGTAGAATAAACATAATCAGGTACTTACTTGGTTGTATTCTAATGACTGTCAGGTGTATTTTTTAAAATATGTTATCGACTGGTACATACTCGTACATCATAACCACCTAATTCTCAAGGCCGGGATTTCATTATATGAGAACCTCTTAATTTTTTTATACCTTTAATTTTAATGTAATAAAACGTTTTAAAATATTATATTAGGTTGTGGAAAAAGTAATTTCGTATTTCGCGCAATTTTTTTCAACTAAGTATATCTCATTAATTATTGGTTGCATCGGATCATACAATACAGCGTTATAAAGGTGTGAGCGTATACTACAAACGCTTTTTCGACAGTATTGCGCTTGGTCGGTTCAGTCGTGAACTATCGTGCGTCGAGTATGGAGGTCTCAAAGGAAAAAATTCGCCATATTTTACATTTTTACTGCCTGAAAGGGAAAAACGCTTCGAAAGCAACCAAAAAAACTTGCTATGTACGAGTGTACGGGGCCGATAGTCTTTCGGTTCGTGCTGCATAAGAGTGGTTCGAGCGATTTCGTTCTGATGTAGTGGAGGTGAATGATGCACCACGCTCTGGCAGGCCTGTCATCGAAAATGTCGATAAAATCATGGAAAATATCGAGATAGACCATCATGTTAACTGTCGCAGCATCGCCCCGGAGCTGAATATCGATCATTAAACCGTTTTGAACCATTTGCAGAAGGCTGGATTAAAAAAAGCTCAATGTTTGGGTGCCACAAGAGCTGACGCAAAAAAATATTATGGATCGAATTTCCATCTGCGAATCGCTGCTGAATCGCAACAAAATCGACCCATTTCTGAAGCGGATGGTGACTGGTAATGAAAAGTGGGTCACTTACGACAATGTAATGTAACGGAGATCGTAATCGAAAGCCGACGATCTTCAGTCTGGTACAAATTAAACTAAATCTGAGGTATATGCTAGTATACATTTATATCAATGATCTATCTAATATTGCTAATTTTAGTATTTTATTTGATTGCTGACGGAACGGCTTTAAGGTATACGAGTATTTGAATATTCTCGTACTTTCAAGTGGGTTTATTACTTTATCGATGCGTATAGATATTACATTAAAAATGTTTTTTTTTTAATTAAAAAAAAAAAATATTTATTAAAAAAATGTACATTTTTTTTAATTAAAATTTAAAAAAAAAAAATGTACATAATTATAACATAATACATGATGTATTATGTTATATTTTTTAACTTCTTATTGATGTACTCTCCATAAGTTAAGCTCCAGTAGTTCATGGTTATGGGAGGAGTATTTATATACGTAATGATAAAATAATAAAAACAGTTTAATATGTAAACAATATTAAAAACTTATTAAATAACTACAAACGTAAATCAACAGAACAGTTTTAGAATAATAATAAAAAATTAACCAAATAGTAATGTATATACTAGATAGTATACATTAAGGGTACAATATATCTTTATCTAAGCACAGAGAGTTAATTTGCTATTTGAGTTGTTCATATTTCAATGTTTCGGTTACCATCTTATACCTAAATACAAGTAGTGGTGCTGTGCTGTGGTCATTCTTAGCATCGGGATGGCTATTAAACCATTTGTTTTGAATCTATTACTTATACTATCAGTAGAGTGAATTTTATTGATGAAAAATTCTTTGTAGATTTGATATAATGCGTCTATGTTATATAATTCCGTAATTCACGAAATATTTCTAGAGTAGGGAAGTCGTAAGGTTTTTTAATGATGATTTTTGTGATTATCTTTTTAATTGTAATTATTGGTTTTAGTGTGGGTTTACAGGCCCCTCCTCACCAAATAATGCCATACTACAATAGAGACTGAATTAATGAATTGACCGGTCAGTGGCGGAGTTGGCATAGCGTTTGGGTCTCACCCAGGCGTCGTGAGTTCAATTCCTCGGCTGGCTAAGTCCTCCATTACGGTACAAGCAACATCTTCCGCTAACTGTGATGGTAGTAGGAGATTTTCAAATATTGTCGGGTTATTCGTAACCAGGGAATATTTGTCTTTCTTTAAAAAAAAAATTATAATAAATAGACCATTTTAATTGTTTTCTTGTTTAATGTGTTGCGTGTGTTATAGAAGACATAGATAAATTTTCTTATTCGTTCTACGGTGAGGTTGATATTATCTTTCCATTTAATTTTTTTTATCTACTATGATTTTTATCTATAAGATATTTTATATTAGATTTATGATTTAGTTTAGCACGTCCGTATTACATGTAACATCATTTATACACTTTTTATAGTGAATGATTATCCTAATTAAATTTGTTGGTACTTCCTCTTGTAGAGAAACGGGAATAAAATATGTTTTTTTCTGTGTTGAGCGATAACAGATTGTTATCGAACCATTCTTTGATAATCTTTATGTAGTGATTGTCTGCGATGGTAATGTCGCCCCATGTCTTTTTTCGGTAATTATTGTATTATCATCAGAAAAAAGATATAATTTTACCATGAATGGATAATTTAAACATTTGATTGACAAAAATTATAAATAAAATTTGTCCGATGACAGTTCCTTGGGGGATTCCAAAATCTAAAATTTCAGCTTCACTTAGTAAGTTGTTTAATTTGATCTTTTGACCTCTATATGTTAGTTTTGAAACCAACACCTAGCCTTGCTAATAATTCCGATATCATTTAATTTGTTAATTAGTTTTGTATGTGAGATACTATCAAATGCTTTACGTAAATCTATGAAAATGCCAAGACATTTTTTTTATGTAATGCATGGTATATAGTTGAAGTTAGTTCTGCAATAGCGTCATGAGTACCCAGCTTCTCCCTTAATCCAAATTGGATAGGACCGAGTATTTTGTTGTTTTCAATATAATTCATGATTTGTTTTTTGACGATCTTCTCAATTTTTTTTGTAATATTTGATACAAGAAATATAGGTCGATAATTTGATATGTCGTTAGGACTGCCAAATTTAAAAATTATAGTTACGATACATCTTTTATAAATTGGTGTAATATTCCACTATTCACACTTAACTTTAAAATGTGGGCAATTGGAATGATTATTAATTTGGTATACGTGCTCGTATATAGATTTAGTCTATTCCTCACCACAATGTAATTTATCTTTCAAATAAGTCAGATGGGAGCATAATATTCTGTCATAAAACACATGCATAGATTAAACCATCCCGGATTACCTTTCTATCAGAAATACTTCTCAAAACCTTACGAATAACGTTAATTACGTTTCGCTGGAAGAGAGATCACCTTCAAAGACTTAAGTGGAAATATACGCCTATTTTTTACGAGAAATAATCATTACCAGCTTCAAATAAAATCTCCTCGCTGTTTGAAGAAACAGAACACCAGTATTTATTTCTCGAAAAATATATTTTACCCCCATCCGTAATACCTTATTCTTACTAAGCTGGTACTCTATTCTTTAAGGTTTAAAAAAATAATATTTGTAAAGTGTTAAAGATGGTTCTTTTATATCTTAATTCGCTAAAAACACAATAACATTTTTTTGTAACAAATACAAGAGTTCACGGAGCTGGGGAGACTAACACATGGGGTTTTGAACCTGGAACCTCATTGATAAACACTATTGGTCCGTTATATTTCAATAAGGAACTCCGGTGAAAAATATAATGGCTATAAAAACAGATCAGCGAACGATGATTTTAAATATATCATTATTATTATATATAATTAGATGAAGATTTTATAAATTGTTATTCAAAAGTGAATAAAAAATAGTCTCATAAAAACACCGTGTTATCTTGGTACCATTACATTTGGAACATCTGACGTCAGGTATGTATTTTGTTTTTAGATTAGTATGGAAATTTTAATTTTTTGATTTTGTTTTGTATTTTAAATGTGTTTTTTTAGTTTCAGCCAAATTTAATTTTAATTTGGATGACTTTTAGAACTTAAATTGTTGTTCAATATAAAAAAAAACTATTATTAATGATATAAATTGACGAGCAAAGCAATTATCAATACGAATATTATGATAATGTTATTGGTCAATACTATTATTATTCTTGGGGTTAAAGTTTCTGAAAAGGTAAATAATGTTGTTATTTATGTTTAGTTATGGTTTACTATGAATAAAATATAAAATCATGTTCACTAAAGCTCATCCTTGTTTTGACATTTGACATTCTAACCTCAAAACCATAGATTTGGAGCGTTTTGGCGGACTTTTAAAAATTGATATTGGCACGGTCCAATCACTCGCTAAGACTCCTCAGCTACGAGGTTATCGTTCGCCTTCTTTTCAATTGACACTTATCTAAACCTAAGCGTTTCATGTATATTTTTCATTTAGAATACCATAGTGGATCGTGTTGACAATATCCTTGACCTTGAACATTCTTGTCACGATCTTTACATTAGTTATTTGGTATGTCTAGGGAATTCTAAACACACAACAATTTTTGGACGTTCGCAAACTCCGGTCATGGCAAGCAGCTAGGCATTAATCTATTCACAGAAACGACACGGTAAGGGTTGTGAAGATACATCTCCCAAAATACAGGAAACTACCCTTGCTATTTCATTACTCCGGCATGCGTAAAGAATTAGTAAGTTTGTTTATTTTAGTCGAACTTGATAATTTTGAAATGAATAAATCCAATTTTGGAAGCAACAGAGGTGGTAGTAATACTGAATAAACAGTAAATATATGTATGAACGGCTTATATCTACACAAACCGTATTACGCTGATGCCTACGTAACACCATAAATCAGGGGTTCTCAAACATTTTGAGTGAAAAAACTCCAGGGAAACCCAAATACGGGTGGCCAACATTTTAATATTGCTATAAGGAAGTCCAGTCCAAGTTTTTTGATTTTTATATTTTATTTATAATTACGTTCAAACTTAAATACCATTATTATTTTTTTTTTTTATAAAGTCATTTTTCGTAGTTAAAATAACTTTCAAAATTTTAGTTTTTCAAAGTCCGCCAAAACGTTCCAAATCTATGGCCGGTCGGTTTTGATCAGTTTTGAGGTTAGAATGTCAAATGTCAAAACAAGGATGAGTTTTACCGTACATAATTTTATATTCTATTCATGTTAAACCGTAACAAAATATAAGTATTTACCTTTTGAAAAACTTTAACTGAAAAATAATAATAGCATTGAGCATTAAAATTATCGTAACATCCGTATTGATAATTGGTTTGCTGATGAATACTCTATATTTTTTTTAATTAATAATAGTTTTTTATATTGAACAACATTTATAGAGCTTAAAGTCACCCAAATTAACTTTGAAATTTCACGAAAACTAAAAAAAATACATACGTAAATACAAAACAGAAAAATAAATATTCCCATACTAATTAAGAAACAGTATGCTAACGTGACGTCATATGTTTCAAATTTAATGGAACCAACATAATAAGGTATTTTTATGATATGCTTTTTTATACACTTTAAAGTAACGATTTATAAATTCTACGTATAATTATATATACTAAGAGTTACATATTCAGAATCGGCGTTTGCTGATCTTCATGAATATATATTTTTAAAGCAATTATATTTTTCACTGTAGTTCCTTATTGATGTTTTCGAGATATGGTGATAATATAACAGATAATGGCACAGAGGCGCAACAGATGTGATATTTATTGATCAGCAATTATGCGGAATTCACCATTCAAAATCGTTATATTCAGATGATCAGTCATTGGAAACTATTTGAAAAATATTATCCATTTATGATAACCAACGAATTTAACTAGATGACGGGGAATCAATCGTTTAGGTTTATGGGAAATCTTCAAACCATTTTAAATGATGTCCTTTTTTAACGATGCCATTTTAATAAGAATTGCCCATATCAAACTTTTCTGATGTTTTAATCATAATCATTATTTTTATCGGACTATTTGTAATACCGTTTGGTAAAAATATCAGCACAAGGATGCTCTTAAAAACATTTCCTGTGCAACGGGGAAAACCAGTGAATAAGGTGTAATTGTTTCTAACAAAACATACTCAAGCTACAGAAGTACCTACTAAAGCAGTTCATCCATAATTTATTTTATTTGTACGCTTTTTTTTTACCTTTATGTGTATTTATTCATTTATTTATTTTTATTTATTTTTTTTTTTACGTTTTTTAATTATTTTTTTTATTATTATAATTAATTTTTTATTTATTTTATTATAATTTTTTTTAAAATTATTTACGTATTCTTTTTAATTACGCCCATTATAGGCTTTTACATTGACATTTACAAATAATATTGAAAAGTTTGCATTATAATGGGTAATATAAAAAAAAACCACGTAATTTGAGGCTTTTATCCAGAGTTAAATAGTTATAAAATATATAAAATCTGATATGTGAATAAAAAATAAAGCATGATATTCGAATAAATAGACTCACGGATTGAGAAATTCTTTGGCAGGCTATACAAATTGAGTTTGAGTAGCACTGTTATTACAGATTGTTTTATGAAGCAGTGTTCACTTTCAATAGAATATATTACCTCTCTGGTAGCCTAAAGCGAAAAACACCGAAAACGTAGAGACTCTCGACGGCTTTTCAATCTTGTTCACGTGATGAATTAATTTCCCTTCTATTTTACCTAAGTGAGAAGGCAAATGATATTTCCTGGACAAAACCACATACATTTCTAATAATATATTGATTTGAGAATGTAATATACTAAGAAAATTGATAAATTTTAGCGGTGAGAAGGTTTTTGAAGCCCAAATTGCTTTAAATTGACTACCAATTCAGGGAAAAATCATATTCTGAAACTCAATTTTAGAAAGGCCTGTAATATTGTAGCATGCATATTTATTGCCGACAAACTTCTCGAAGTTGCTTACTTGGTAGACATATTTTTTTGTAAATAATATATCGTTATATTAAAAAAATAATTTTTAACCGCAAACAATGAGAGAGATAAAAATCGCGCGTTCACATATGTTTTTTACAGTTCATCTTTGGGGATGCTGTGTGGAGGGTCTTTTAGAGGATAGGAAGGAAAGTATCAATGACGCGAGTTCCTCAGAGCATCTTCCATTAAAATACCCGTATAACAAGGACAGCATTCCCACTTGACGTCTGTGCTAGAAAGTTTGCAATCCGTTTGTTAAGATAGGCGAATCTAGCAAACGGACCGCCCATTTCTGCACAGTCAAGGGTTTTTTCAGATATTTTGGGGCTCCCAACTAGAGGTGGCTGCTAAATTCTATAGTGGGGCACACTTGCGATATATACAGGTTAGCAGTTGTGTACTATTAAATTATATGTGGGCTGTGTATAGTATGTCCAGCTTTTGAGAGGCTAACTTTACTCTGGCTTCGATGGAGCCCTCATACCTGAGCTGGTTACTTAAGGTTACACCAAGCATATCAATGGAGGGCTTGTTGGGAAGATTGCTTCATTAAAGGAGACTAGATTGTCATTTTGATCTTTTTAGACGTAACCAGACATGATTGGGTATTTGATCTGCATCTCTTTGATAATCGTGTTAAGGCCTATTTCACATCTACCGGCATCGCGCAGTGCAGATACGCTAAGTGGCAGGCTTGCTACAGAAGAGAGTATTCACATTACACCGTGCGTGGATGTGTTCATAGATAATGTAAATCTACCGGCACCGTGCAGTGCAGATACGTAAAGTGGCAGGCTTGCTACAGAAGAGAGTATTCACATTACACCGTGCGTGGATGTGTTCATAGATAATGTAAGTCTACCGGCACCGTGCAGTGCAGATACGTAAAGTGGCAGGCTTGCTACAGAAGAGAGTATTCACATTACACCATGCGTGGATGTGTTCATAGATAATGTAAGTCTACCGGCACCGTGCAGTGCAGATACGCTAAGTGGCAGGCTTGCTACAGAAGAGAGTATTCACATTACACCGTGCGTGGATGTGTTCATAGATAATGTAAGTCTACCGGCACCGTGCAGTGCAGATACGAAAAGTGGCAGGCTTGCTACAGAAGAGAGTATTCACATTACACCGTGCGTGGATGTGTTCATAGATAATGTAAATCTATCGGCACCGTGCAGTGCAGATACGTAAAGTGGCAGGCTTGCTACAGAAGAGAGTATTCACATTACACCGTGCGTGAATGTGTTCATAGATAATGTAAGTAACTAATTTTGCCGTGCCTGACACTTTCCGTGTCTGCACTGCGCGGTGCCGGTAGATGTGAATCGAACTTTTATATATATACTCCTACATATATTGCAACTTAACCTTAAGTGTAAATTTATTACGAGGTTTTGAATAACAAGCTCCCGATAGACAAGCTACTAAACAGTGGTGTATTTTGTAAAATGTCTTAAATAAATTGGAAATGGAAATAAATTCACAAAATATAATTTTAAAGCAACTCAACTGCAAAATCGTTATATTTAACCAGCCATAAAAAATTACACTAAACTCCCCGTCGAAATGCGCTGTATTAAAGACCAATCAGAACAAATAAATATTATTAAAGTCTTCTTATAAAAAAAACTTACATACGTAAATATTTCATACAAAACATTTTATGAATAGAACCAAATTAAATGGTTCCCTTATCAGACAAAAGAGCTCCTATTTTCTGAATTACTAATTAATTAAATATATTTTGTAAGTGCTCGTAATGCAACTAATCGATATATATAAAAATCAATGTAATTTTGTAGGTTTCTTTGTTTGTTCTCGATGTTCTCGAAAATCACTGGACCGGTTTCGGTGAAAATAGCACAGTTTGTTTTTATTAGTGCCGGAAAGATTTAGAAAGTAGTTTTAATGAAATCCAATATGTAAAACTGTTGCTATAACGTTTTATAATTAGTACGAAAAACATTGAACCCGCCATGTTTTATTTAGTTTAGCCCGTAGATATAACACTCTGGTTAGCCATAGATTGTATATTCAAAAGAAGAAGGTTTTTTTTTGGGCAGAATATTTTCAAAATGGTAAACACTAGTAGTTATTAACTATTATCTAAATCTTAAAGTTATATTATTAATTATCTAAATCATAATAAAGTTCTTAAGTAGGTACTTAAGAACTTTATGATTTACATATATTTTGAAAAAATAAACTTTTGGAATGAAATGAAATATTCAAATGAATGTTTTATTATTACTTTCGCTGTCAAATCAATTATGGCACCCCAATGACAAGCACGAATTCATGACTTCATAACTTTATTCCAAAAAAACATCCCGAGCAAGGCCGGGTACACATCAGCTAGTAAGAAATAAAAAAAAGTAACAGTCGGTCGCCTGCCGGTCATGACGTAAGCTTAAACAATATTTGCATAGATCCGGCGACCTCTTGACGCAATGTAAA
This sequence comes from Halesus radiatus, assembly GCA_022606495.2. Lineage (NCBI taxonomy): Eukaryota > Metazoa > Arthropoda > Insecta > Trichoptera > Limnephilidae > Halesus > Halesus radiatus. Next base: position 46,749 of record JAHDVE020006670.1, read on the forward strand.
ATGTGTATTCTAAGGACGTGTAGAACAATGTTAGTTAATGTTGATGAACAAAAACAACGCAGTTTCTTGAGCCGAATATCACAAAGACAGCTACTATTAAACATATTTTCTTTCCGGAAAAGGGTGTAGGTATGAGTATTTTCAGTTGTTGTTTGCCAGATAAAGGTTGTGGTAAACAAATGTACAGGTAAGCTTGCGATTAAATTCTATTTTCGTTTAAACCACGGATTAACATGCTTCGGATATTTTTAAGTCAAAAATAATATTATTGCTTTTGAAAGTACTAAAAAACCTTTTAAAATTTGATTAAAAATAAACTCGGAATACACTTTAGCTGCTAAGGGCTAGCCATGACATTTTTTCAATAATGTGATTTATTTAAATGATGATAAATTTTTAACGAAACTTTTTCTGAGAAAAGCGTCTTTTCAAGATTGCTTTTGTACAGATTAAAGGTAAAATTATACGAAAACCTCCTTTGATTAAAAATGTGGAATAATTTTTTTTAAGGTAACAAATTTTGAAAAACGAAATAAAAATAAAAGTGATATTATTTAAACTAATATAAATCAAATTTAACGAAAGGATCTTAGATTAAATTTACTTAAACAATTAAAAATTAATCAACCAAACAGTAATTAATAAAGTAAGGACAATTATTTATTCACCACTTCTCAGTATGTTCACATTATCAAAACAATATAACACATTTAGGTAAATTAATTATGAAAACATTATCATTTAAATACGGGAAAACAAATTGTTTATGTAAAAACCTCACAGAATAGAGAATTTTAATTATTTCCTAATTAAATCGGTTTTACCGATAGTAAATTATTCTTTTTAAGAACCGGTCCAAATTAAAATTGGGTTGGAGTAAATAAAATCATACGAATAAGTTGCATCGCAAGTTTGAAAATGGCCTTGAACGCTAAAACAAGTGTCATAATAATAACACACCAAAGGTACTTACAGAACTTAACAACATTATTAAATTTGATTTAAATTAAATTGAAAAAATAAATTTAATGGTGTTCTACGAATTAAACACAAAAACAATTAGTAATTTAATTACTTATTCTTGTCCATTATATACTGTTAAATCGTATGTAATATTTCGTTAGGTATGACTATGTTATATCTTTGTGTAAATGTTAAATGTGAGTATTATTGTCCAAGGATACTAATGATAGTGTAATTATAATTCTTCCACTCCTTTTTTCTAAGCTGTACTTATTGTAATTTGTGTTATATATGCCTAGTGATAAAATTGTTCAATTATCCTGCAGACAAATTTCTCTGGCAGTTTATTGGATTTTTATTTATCGTGAAGAATAAAAACAGAAAGGGATGTGGAGAAATTATGGGGAATCTGGTTATAGACATCTGGAACTGGTTACTCAACGTATTTCAAGGAGTTTTTCGATTGCAAATAGTTTCCCACGAGGGTCACTCTGATAATATATACGAATATCTTTCAATCCGGAATGAAAAATTCCAAGTGCAAAAATATTGTTATTTTTACTCGAAAATCTACGCTAGCCATATGTTTTATTTTTCCGACTTGGCCGGGCTTGTAGCCTGAAACATATGAAACCACAGCCAAAACTGTCTCCGCACTACCATGGAGCTCCAAGAGCGCCCCTGTATGTACACAGCACGTACGGGGTAACTATATCGCTACCCGGTAGCGCAACGTTGTGAGACCGGTTACGTAGAGGGCTATAGTTAGGGATTTTTAATGCGGACTTTAAATGTTGGACAGATGCTGGAAACTCGTTCCACATACGAGCCGATTTACACAAAAATAAGTCGGCGAAACGACCCGTTCTCATGAAGCCGACATCAAAGTGAAATATGTGTAGAACAGAGTCAGCATACCTACATTGCGTGTGTGCATCAGAGATGGCAGTCGGTCTGTTAACAACGGATTGTCAATCAGACGAACCACGCTCCTTTGCACAGAATCAAGCAGGTTTTTTCCACCCTTTTTCCCCACCTTCCTCTTCCCCTTCTCTGTCCCCTTCCCAATACCTTCAGCCTCACAATATTCCCCAATTGGGGATGCCATAGTCTCACTGGCTCCAGACGGTTGGGAGCAGTTGGGACTCTTGCGGGGTATTCACGTAAAAAAAAGGTTTATCAAGCATTTGGGAGGCGTATCATATAGTTAGATGTATCTATGATATCTCTAAAGTTGTATCTTTCTAGTTATTTTAGGTTTGCTAAACCGCCCTGAAAACCCAAAAAAATAATTAAGAAACATGAAAATTTCAAAAAATATTTTCAGGGCTCTTTTATTTATTAACAATTTAAAACTATGAATACAAAAAATAACCCTTCTCCGCCTTCAGTTGCTTGTAATTTAACATTAATATGTTACTTTAAAGTTTATTTCTTATATTCAGATTTATTTTATTATTCATAAAAAAAAATACTTTTAAAATATTAACAAATACAAAATCTTTAAAAAATTGTCCTGAAAAAGAGTAAATTACAAGTATAAATAAATGATTTTTTTTTCTATTTTTTACGATTTTCAGATCGTTTTAGCTAGATAAGAATATTATTTAAAAACAAAAATTCGAATTCAGTTCTTATTTTCTTTTGAAGACGCATCTTTTGAGATATCGTCTCTTAACTCAAAATATGACGAATATTGACAGACCTTAATATGCGTGCTTCCCTAGTAGCTGGTAACGCAATAGGCGATTGTTCATAGCTAGTGTAGTATTCTGATAAAACAATTAATTTGATTTAAAACGTTATTTTTGTAATACCTACGTATTGGAGCGCTGTCACGTTTCAGATAAGGTGTCATGCTTATAAGGCCAGAATACGAACCCAGCGTTAATGAATTCTTATCTCAAAAATTATATGTGAAGCACTGGCGCACCATTTTCCTCGGCTCTGTATAAATCACGTATCAATCGCGGCAAACTAAATACAGTGAACCATATAGATAATGAACGCTGACAATGCAAAACCAACCGTCACTAAACATGAAAGGACTAGATAAATTCTTAAAGATAAAAAAAAACGCTTTCAAGTAACATGGTAGATAATTTTTTGTGTAATTTTATAATAAAACTCGATTAACGGAGGACAGAACGCGGTTGGCGGTAACAAAAAGTTTTCCAAAGAAGCGAAGCTAGCAGTCCATAATGGAGTGCTGATACCAACCCTGATGTATGGCAGTGAGGCATAGAACTGTAAGAGGAAGGATGAAAGTAGACTGCATGCTGTAGATTTTTTTTTATTATTTTTTTTATATGAATACCGCACAAGAGTCCCAAACTGCTCCCAGCTGTTTGGAGCCAGTGAGACTATGGCATTCCCAATTGGGAAAGTTGTGAGGCTGAAGGTATTAGGGTTGGGAAGGAGAAGGGGGAGAGGAAGGTGGGGAATACCTGGCTATTCAGATCTGGTCACCAAACACGGCTAAAAGCCATTTCAAGCAACGTTTCAATTCTGAATGGTGGTCTTTCACCAGGGCGATACTGAGAGTATCTTCCACTCTGAAATTAGATCTCTGAGACGAATGTGTGGTAAAACCATGTATGATCGTGTGAAAAATGTTGAGATTCGTGAAGAATGCAAGGCTGATGTAAGCGTTGTGAACAAGATTAAGAAACGGACACTTAGATAGTTTGGGCATGTAGAGCGAATGAACAAATAGAGTAGTGTAAGGAGAATATATGACGCGAATTTGAATGGAAGAAGAAGCCGGGGACGCCCGAGGAAGACATGGCACGATCAAGTGAATCAAATACTCGAGTCGGGCCATGTTAGAAGTCGTAATAACAGGAGAGAATGTATGAGGCGTTGTATGAATGTGAATGAAGCAAGAAGTGTATGCCAAGATCGAGCTTTTTTCTGGTCCGTTCTCTCTGCCTACCCCTGCGGTGAAACGGCTTGATGGTTAGTTAATTAGTTAGTTAGTTATAATAAAACTAATCAGTTGTTTCGAAGACATTACCACCTTAGGTCATGGTAGGTCGCGTTAGCTTAAGTAGAGTCATGTTGGGTCATGTTCGTTGGTCGTGTTTTGTAACATTAGGTCACGTCATATTCCTTCACAATCGTAGGCTTAATTTAGAAGTTTTCCCGAAAAATTCAAAAGAAATATATGATAGGAGATTATGAGATTATTTTGGGTAGTGAAGGCTTTTCTTTTCATCATTTCTATAATCGATATAGTTATGAACAATTACGTAATGAAGAAAATGCGTGCCTAAGAAGACATCTATTCAAGATTAATATTTGAAAGAAAAGTAAAGCGAGGAAGCTTTGGAAAGGAAAAGGGTATGAGGGATCGGTAGGAATTTGAGGGTCAGTACGTCCAGGAGTGACATACGTATGATGATGTGCAAGGCGATGATGGGCCTAGAAAGTCCAGCTAGAGAGCTCAAATAGTCTCCCTCAATCGGCCATTCCCGATCCGGCCTGCCACGCAGTTAGTGGGCAGATATATCCACGGCCAAACCTGGACAAACCTCACCCCATGAATCCGGGCTCATCTCCTAAGTCACCAAACGTAGTGAACCACTTGCGGTGACCTATGGTGGAGGTGTTGGTTATCTAATGAATGGTTCTCGGGGCACCGGTACACATACCCACCTGGTATTATGAAAAGTTGGTATCTTGGCCCCCTGGTGGCTATTTGACCCCCGGGCAATGTATATATTTTAACAACGTTATCGTCATTTTTATACTTCTAGTAACGTAATTTCCAATTTAGGAGGTGGACATTAGTACTGCCGTCCTTGGAACAATTCATTGGATAACCAATACCCCTACCGTAGGTAAATAAAAAAAAATAAAAATATAATTTTAAAAAATATGTACGTGTATATATATCAGTAAATTTTACAAATCGTTTTTTTAGTTTTGTCAACGAGTCTTTAATTCATTTCAAGTTTTGACCGTCAAAAGGCAGTAAAATCTATTTTCCATCATTGTAAAAGATGTTTTTTTTATTTTTTATTTTATTTTATTTATTTTTTTTAAATTTAATTTAAATCAAATTTAATAATGTTATTATTAAGTTCTGCAAGTATTTTAGTTGTTATTATTGTGACAGCTGTTTCGGCGTTTAAGGATGTTCGAAAATGACAGTTTGAAAATGGCCTTAAACGCCGAAACAGCTGTCACAATAATAAGAACTAAAAATACTTGCAGAACTTAATAATAACATTATTAAGTTTGATTTACATTAAATTTTTAAAATAAAAATGTTTTTCTACGAATTAAACACAGAAACAATTAATATATAAACGATGTTTTTGACTATTTGGAATAAAAAATCAGATCTTAAAGAGAAAAAAACAAAATGGGGGGCCACAATACCACCCCTTCGTCTACCTATATTTTCCCATAATTATTATGGTTTGCTGGTTTGTTTACGGTATTGCTTGTTGCTAGACAGTAGTTTCAGCATCCAAAGCCATTATCAAACGTTAAGATAAGTATATATATTGTAATTAACTCAGTAGAATAGCAAAAACTTGAAAGCCTGTCGCCAAATTAAACCAAAAATATTTTATTCAAAAAATTTCGAAAGCTTCCCAGCAACGTAACAATTTTACTGGTGAGTGGCTAAATTGGCATCGTGTCTGGTTTCATCCAGGTGTCATGAATTGAATTTCTCGACTGGCCAAGTCCTCAATCACGATACAAGCACCTGTGATGGTAGTAGGAGATTTTAAAATATTGTCAGGTTATTCGCAACTCGGGAATGTTTGTCTTTCTTTAAAACAAACTTAAAATATATAATTAATATAAATTCGATTTTATGTTCAGAGGATTATATCTTTTTTAATGTTGATCAAAGAATGAATGAAAAATTAATTAATGTTTCCCCTAATAAAGAGTCGCATGGCATTATTGAGACCTCAACCCTTGAGGAAATCAGGGGTGACACAGCAATATTGAGACCTAAATCTTTGATAGCATCAGAGGTTTAATAGCATCAATGATGCCTCAACCCTTGATGGAATCAGGGGTTGCATATCATCATTGAGAAATCAACCCTTGAGGAAATCAAGGGTGACACAGCATTATTGAGACCTAAATCTTTGATACAATCAGGGGTTGCATAGCATCATTGAGAAATCAACCCATGAGGAAATCAAGGGTTACACAGCATTATTGATACCTCAACCCTTGAGGAAATCAGGAGTGACACAGCATTATTGAGACCTAAATCTTTGAAACAATGAGAGGTTTCATAGCATCAATGATGCCTCAACCCTTGATGCAATCAGCGGTTGCATAGCATCATTGAGATCTCAACCCTTGAGGAAATCAGGGGTGAGGGGTGGGTTATTGAGACCTAAATCCTGAATACAATCAGAGGTTTCATAGCATCAATGATGCCTCAACTCTTGTAATTGATGCAATTAGGAATGGATATAGTCTTTGTAGAATAATATGCATCACGTGAATGTTATTTATCGATTTTAGGGTTGAAGTTGTGAGGTGCGGTGTTGAATTAGTCGAACTCACTGTATGAAGTCTTAAAAATGTGTGAAGCGCGGTGAATAAATCTGTTTTATTTTGAATTAGAATTCCACTAATGGAGGCTTTGTATGTGATTTTGTCTGGTTTGTCTAATAAGCACTTTTAATTGAATTCGTTGATGCAGTTCAGGACAATCTAACACAGAGTAGGATATTTTTTGTAAAAATATACAGCATACTTGCGGCATGTGGTAGATACTCTCAGTATCGTCCTGGTGATGGACCACCATTCAGAATTGAAACGTTACATGAATTGGCTTTAGCGGTGTTGTGACCAAATCTGAATAGTTATGTTCTTCCCTACCTTCCTCTTTCCCATCTCCTTCCCCTCCCATAAGCTTAAGCCGCACAAGATACCCAAGTTGGGGATGCCATAGGCTCACTGACTCCGGTTAGTAGGGAGCAGTTGTGACTCTTGTGCGGTATTCGTATAAAACTTAAAAAAGAGGAAAATATTATTCTTCATTAAAATATCTTATAGGATACAACAATGTAATAAGCATTTACAATATTTTTTTAAATTATTGCCACGCTCCTTCTCCCAGAAGATCTCTAGCAAACAAACCAATGTTTATCAATTAAATATTTCAACAACGATATCGGAATTAGTAAATCACAGCTGGTTTAACGGTTGCTTCGATGGGACAGGGGTTTAAAACAGCTCAATCAATAACCTGAGTGATTTTTTAATTCATGTATTTGTGTTTTATTTTAATTGGCAATAATACTCGTATACCTTATTTAAACAATATAAGGCATATTAAAAAAAAAATTATCGTATTATGGTCACGCAAGTGAGCTACCTTTTGTGATTAGGTTGAACACCAGAATCACATGGAAATAATCAAAATGTTTGTTTTAACATTAAAACCTTATAACATATATAAATTTATGTCACTCCCCCACCCTCCCTCCCCCTTCAGGTTGTGTCATCCGGGCATCTACCGCCCCTACTCCCTACCCCCTATTGTAATGACGCAAGTGATTAACGAAGAGGTTATTTTAAACAACGTTCCCAATTTTTCGTTTCGACAAGCCCCTTTAAAAGTGTATTATAACTGCACGCCTTTGTTCAACCACAGAACGTACACCGAAGCATTAATGGTATATAATGCCGTTATCACAACGTCCTACTTTATCCTTTGTAGGTCGGCCCGCTGATAAAAGTCCTGTTTTACGTTGTCGGTGATAATTCCGTCAAAACGCGCGGGGAATGTATGATTTTGTGTCGCTAGTATAGGTAGTCCCAGTCGTTAATGGAAACGGTTGCGTCATAGTGGTTTTATCGCACAAAATAAGGACCAGATATTTTAATTCCGTAAATTTAATAAACATAAAGCCTTATTTTGATGATTAAACAAACATAAAGGTAGGCAAATGTGCACGTTAAATCATTTACGTATGAAGGAATTACTCCATTTTAATTGCCATGTTCATTCAGACAAGTTTATAATTTCGACTATGAGCATTACGAAGCGATGCGATATTCTGAAATAGTTTAAATATAAGTGGACCTATTTTATAGATATGTACTACTATTGGACGGATAGTTATCGCCTACATTTATTTGTCCAAGTATTTATGTAAACAATGTGTTTTTTTTTTATATTTACCTAGTTTTTAAGAACTTTGTGCGAATGTAATTGGAATCTGTGATAGTTTGTGCAATAAAGCTCAGATGGCTTTACTAAGTAACTTTAGTAAGAGTTTCGATAGATGTTCCTTTAAGAGATAAATGCAGCTTACCGACCTTGCAGACCGGCAGAATTTAAGAACAACTGATAGGGAACAGTGGCTCCTGGCTGTTCTAATTCTCTTCCTTTCTGATTACGAACATTAAAAAACATATATATATATTTATTAATTGATTAATTGATAAACTAGAGTTTTTAAGACAAGATTCTTGTGCATAGCGCAAAGGGAAACAATTATTTTTATAAACAATAATTATTAGCCTGAAACACTCATCCAAATTGAAAAAAACCTTCCGAGAAAAGATAAATGTCTAATAATTTGTCTCGACGCTATCTATTGAGGGATTTAGCCGTTACAAGCCTTCCTCATACTAATAAAGTTGGTTGTTTACAGGTGAAATATAATAAAAAACAGTAATTATTGAATGAAACACTAGTATATATTGATTAACTTGGCGGGTTTGCGATAAGCCGACGTAGCTCAACGGTAGAGCATCTGATCGGCAATCAGAAGGGTGCAGGTTCGTGTCCTGTCGGCGACATTTATCTTTTCTCGGAAGGTTTTTTTCAATTTGGATGAGTGTTTGAGGCTAATAATTATTGTTTATAAAAATAATAAATATATTTATTCTAAATACTTGTAAAATCTTTAATAGTACAGATATATCTTACAAATAGCTAATTACAAAAAAATCATAAATAAATTTAACAAAAACTACCCAACTCAATAGAGAAAGATTTCTGGTGTTTGAGTTGGGGAGCAGCGCCATGTAGCGACAGTAATGATAAGTAAGTATGGAAATAAAATACATCAAGAATGTAATATAGATACAGTTTTTTGTTGTTGTTCACGATAGTTAACACATACTAGAAGAGTAAAAGTACATGATAATAGAAATGCAACAATAGGGCGCATAGAAGATATAAACCTAATACATTTCATATTTCAAAAAGCCTGATCCAATATTTCTAAAGGAGATGTTTGTTTTTTCTGATTTTCATACATTACTTCCAATGAAGAGTTTTGTAAAATTCACTGATAGAATTAAAACTAATTTCTGTTGGAGTTATCTAATAATTGTTTGATTTGTGATTTGAAAGAATTATATTTTTTCTATTTCGATTTTTTACGCGATGGCATTAAAAACATGTAGACCTTGTTAGGAATCATGGAGTTAAGTAGCACTAGTTTTAAATTTAGAGATTTCTAAGTTGCAACGTGATCTTTAGTCTTAATAAAAGACAAAGTGCTAATGTGGATGACGGTGTATTTATTCGCATACAACCCGAGATCACCGCAAACAGAATCATTGTTGATTATATAAAGATGCATGTCGATTTTTTTTAAATATTGCACTTCCTAAACTCGTAAAATATCCAACATTACGAATTGTATCAGACGTAGGTGATTCTGATGTAGGGAATATTGAATGGTTATGTATATTTCCAATCTTATTTCAGTATTTTATAAAATGACACTCATTGTTTTCTTTGTTCACAGATGGCGGGAGGCGCAGATCCAAAATGGCAAAAAGACGCAGCGGACCAAAATTTCGATTACATGTTTAAGTTACTCATCATTGGAAACAGTTCCGTAGGTAAAACTAGGTAAGAATAACAGCAATGTACATATTAATCCTCATTATCAGCTATTGACTTCCACTGTTAAACGAAGACTCAAGAAGATGTTTGCACCTCACCCAACAGTATGTTTGCACTGCCACTTTCTATTCCACTTATTTTCTTCGTAGATCTTGTATATTGTATAATCAATGTTTGTATTACATTCTTTTACAATTTTAATGTTCCGTACTTGCTACGCTAGCTTGGGCAAGTATTGTAGCAAGTAGTCCGTTTCTATATACAGATATTAAATAATCTATTTTGTTAACATTATAACATTACATTATTTAATATAAAAAACAAAAAAGGTATTTAATGATACCTATGCTCAAAATTTACCTCTATTAAAAAAATAAATATTCTCATTACAGTCCAATACAAAAGCAACATAGAAAAAGTAAAACAACGTAGGAATATCATTTTAAATAAATTTACGAATAAACTAAATCAAATATCACATACGCGATGACACGCATGATACTTTCAACTGCCGAGAGATCACTAGTAAAAAGGAGTTTTTTTTTTAAATCTGGTATTGAATAAATTTACGAATAAACTAAATCAAATATCACATACGCGATGACACGCATGATACTTTCAACTGCCGAGAGATCACTAGTAAAAAGGAGTTTTTAAAAAAAATCTGGTATTGAATAAATATACGAATAAACTAAATCAAATATCACATACGCGATGACACGCAGGATACTTTCAGCTGCCGGGAGATCACTCATTAAAAGGTGTTTTTTTAAATCTTGTAAAGGGTATTTTGAGTTGGGGGTGTAGCTTAATGTATATGAAGGGATTAAGAAAAGTAGGCGATCTTTGTCTGCATGCAGTACGAGTGGAGGTACTTGCAGAAGACCCATTGTCGCACTTCTGGTACTGTGTCCGTACTACAATAACTTGTTTAGGTAGGGTCGTTCTTTAAAGTATTTCAGTAAACAGTAAGACTTATGTCTGTGAGCTACAGGGTGGCCTTGATCTGTCTTAGTTCCTTTGGGTGTCATTGATTGACGAACTTTGTCCATCGGAGCGATTTATCGTACTAATAGCCATTTGCTTTTTTGACGTATTCGATTATCTCGGTTGAATACATTTTCTGCAATTAAATAGTGATAATCGACATACAATAACAGACTAGGGATGCGAACAGATCTTGTATTCATCTTATTGATCTAAACTTTGTTATTTTCGCTATGATAAACACACCCGGATACATCGTACCTCACTTTAGAAGGCATTCACGTACAATTTAATTAGTTTTCTTAATGTGATAACCCCACGATGACGAGGTTATTCGTTCATCGTGTTTTCGCCCACCAAGCGAGGTATTCCACTCATTGTCAATTGTTTTATTTGATGAATTCTATTACGATGGTTACTATTGTCTATTCCCATCTTCTTCGTGTGTTTCTTTATCTCCTCATGCGAATCTGAGCAAACATCATTCCATCCTAAATTGGTTTACTTATAGTTTTCGGAACTCTTTAATTTGTATCGCTTTCGTATGTTGGGGAACCAAAAATTAATAAAACTTTATATTATTACGTAAAAAAATTAATTGTGATAACCCCATTGTAATACACTGGGAAGCTATTGAGGTAATAATAGTAATGTCTTCATTTCTTGGTCCCCCACCAAATAGCGGTTTTCTAAAATAGTATGTGAATTGTCCCAATACTCAGGATTTTATTCCCACGAATTGCATTATTGTAATCATCATTCATTATAATAACGCTTGATTGCGGAATAATTTATGGAGTTAACTGTCTTTTTTATCTCCCTTGGGCATAAACTATTTAACAATTTCTAGATATATTGTTAAATCATTAGACTTGGCCTCATTGAACTGTTCACCAAATGAATAACTAATGGTGATTAGTGACATTAACATTGATTTACTTAAACCTATGTCAACACAAACACTAGATTATAAAAACTTCATGACTCAACACGGGTTTGTTTCTCATATTAATGCTCCTACCAGAGTAACTGATACGACTAATTCATGTATTGATCACATATTTCTTAGAACAAAAAAAATACCCAGGGAACTGTACATCAATCAACCATAACAGACCATTACTCAATAGTGATTGGCCTTATGAAAAATATTAATTTCGAGAAACTGACTTCTATAATTAACTTGGAAAATTGGCACTCCACTCCAAATTCCACAGACGTAAACGTTGCCTTTAATACCTTTTCTGAAACCCTTTTGCAACATATTGAGAATGTCACCGAAGAATCCCCTTTGAAAAATTCATAAAATAAAAAAACTGAAACAATGGATCACAAATGGTCTATTTTTTTGTATTAAATAACGGGAAGATCTCCACAAAAATTACTTTATAATCCGGACACTAAGCCCAAATATTTTATAAAAAATACAGAAATATATGTAATAATCTTGTTAAACTGTCCAGAGCCGGTAATAACAACAAACAATCCGGCATATTGTCAAAGAAATATCTAACAATGATCACCCAATACCACCGATCAATAAATTAAATATCAACGGCCAAGACATCTCCCTAATAGACCATCCAGGCACTGTGACCAACCACATAAATGAATATTTTTGTAATATCGGTAAGAACCTAGCATCAATGTTAAATAAGACATCAACGGATAAAAATGCTCTTGCCGATGTAATCAATCAATCTACCAGTGAAATAAATAATATACTCACATCAGACTCTACTAACTCCACTGAAATTTCACAAACCATTAAACAATTTTTAACGATTAGGTTATTAGTTTAACGATATATGTTATTTTAGTTATTACACGTATCTGACGGTGTGCGCGGTATTGTGTATACTTACCAATACTTACCAAGCGCTTTTGTTAAAGATTGCCGCGGAGATATTAATAAAAGAAGGGTCACCATTTGATTGATTTATTTCTCAACGCGTACAAAGTTCAGAAGGTAAATTATAAACTAGGAGTGATGCAATATGTGAATCAACAAGTTACTAGTATATTCTATAACACGACCGGTTCAGCAAGACGCAGGAAAGCGAATGAAGATTTTGTTTTTCAAACAAAAGAGGGCAGGCTGATCGTCTTTTATCTTTTAGTGTTGTCATATTTAAAAAGAATATAATTCAAATGAATTTATGGTTGTTCAGTGCTTGCATATTACAAATTAAAGCCCTCTCACTCATGCAATCACGACAAAATATCCTCAAATATACTGAAAACAATTGAACCCTTTATAAACCAACCACCAGTAGGGGAGACCGGGGACAATAGAAAAAGGGGACGATAGAAACAACGGCTATAACACCTGATTCACATACCGAATCACGTGCGAGTTTGTAAAAATAAGCATCTCAGGGAGCTTCTAACGCTTATCAGTTACCTGCCAAGCGCAGTCGAGAGCCAAGGCGTATTCCTCGCAGAAAAGTTATTTACACCATCGAAGTAATATTTGGGGTTGATCGAAAAAGTGTGACTGAAGATACAAAAACGTAAGTCAGATGATTTCAATAAAATTAATTAATTTATTTGTCTATTAACTTTAGTTGGAGTAGCTTAAATTATTTCTATTGATCGTTGTTCAGGACATAATTAATGGTTTTAAAATAAAAAAAAATGTTGCGGGGACAAAAGAAACAATCTATAGTGGGGACATTAGAAGCACATTTCTATTCATAAAATCAGAGCATCCCAGATCCTGTTTGAATACAATCGATTGAAGAATTAAGAACGATTCCAATTGTACCTGAACAAAGTCAAGACAAAACAATAACAAGTATCACCATCATTTTAACTAGAATCAGTCAGAATATAACGAAGTCCACAGCGATGACATGTCGTCAAGCACTTTAACAGGTTTTCACTGGAGGTCATAAGACCGTTCCCGAAAGCGCCTCCAAGAAAAACAACCGGTGACTGAAAAATCAGAAAGTCCGCTATTTACACATATACCCTCGAGAAAAACGCAATTCAAGAGGAA